>OU015493.1:34474096-34766596 GCA_907164885.2 Dolomedes plantarius
TGTCATTGCCAATGAACTCTTCAGCTCAACTTATGATTAAACTTCAAAATCATGATTAAAATATGCAAATGGACATATTTTGCATAATCCACATCAGTTTTTTAGAGGATAGCTGAAATACTACCTTAAGGGGACGAGGGACTTCCCCCCTCATTTTTTAAATATTCAATATTTTACTCTATATACCACATAACTATAATTAATATTATTTTTGCTACACTGAAGTCATTTAACATTCACAAATAAGTATTTTGTAGAAGAATAAGACATGTTTTCAAAAAAATATTTCGAGAATGCTGGACTTTTTCAAATTTTTGCGTGCTTATTCATTTTCTTCTAATTTCTTTCACATTTCTCAGAATTGTTAATTGAGGTGTTTGTCACAAAACTGCGCATAGTTCTTTGAAACCACGAATGTTTTTCAAATTTATAGACCATGCCATAAAGCAAAAATAAAAATAATAACAGGCAGAATTAAAAAAAAAAAATAAATATATATATATATATATATATATATATATTTAAGACTTTAGATTCATACGAAAAATTGGATGCACAGTTATGGACATATATATACATACATATATATATATATATATATATATATATATATATATATATATATATATATATATATATAAACAGTTCCGTAACTAACAGACTGACATACAACGCACAGACCAAACCGCTGGACCTAAAGGGGTAAAATTTTGCATGGCGATTCTTCTTATGGTGTAGGGGTGCACTAAGAAAGATTTTTGAAAGATTCTTAGAATTTTTTAAATTAAATTTTTAAGCTGTTTTTGTAACTTTTTTAAGTTTGCATTTAAAATAATAATTTGAGGATTATAAAATTTATATCACGAAATAGATCATAAAAATAATTTAAAATGAAATCTATTTCGAACCTTTACCTCGATTTTCTGATTTTTGGTGAATTTTTAAAGATTAATATTTAAAATTTAATTTATTAAATGCTGATCCCGTGATTTCTTTTTCTGGTACTTTAAATAAATTTTTCGTCACATGCATAACAACTAAATAGACAATACAAAAAATTTCTTTTCTTTCTATTGCAGCAGACGATTGGATATTATCGAAAAAAAATAAATATCCCTTACGATTTTTTTATAAATATATAATATATATATATAATACGTCAATTGTATACATTGATCGTCGCATTTATTATAAATATATATATTTATTTTTTTTTTGGCATTAATTGCATACATTGACCGTTGTATTTAATTCGGATGTACTTCGTAGTGAAGCGCGGGTTTTCAGCTAGTATATATATATATATATATATATATATGGTTAACTTATATTTAAAACTTAAAGTTAAAAGTTTAAATGATGTGGAATGGGCAAGGAATATTTTGAAAAATGTTGGCATTTTAATTTTTTTTTTTAAAGCAGGCATCATTCCTCCCCATAAATCCTTAATTTCAATTCTAGGGGTTTTCAATGTAGTTAAAAAAGATTATTAAGGGGACTCGGCACCTTTTTGACCAATTTTTTTTTTACTCTCATTCTTTTTTTTTTTTTTGCTATCATTCTGTATATAGGGTTAAAAATTGCAAATTTAAAATTTTGAGGTTGAAAGTCGCTTTCCCCCTTAATTCGAAGACAATGCTTACGGTATACAATTTTCATGGACAATCTTGTGTGGAATTCTACATTTATTTACCTCTGATGCCAAATAATTCATGATGCTTTCTAACAAATTTTCCTGGCTACGATTAAACTCAAATCTTGTGTAAAACATGCAGATGTTCATTTTGAATTCCCTCGGTTCCAAGAGGATTGCTCAAACGTGACTCTGATTCGCAGACAGTGCTTACTGTTTACACTACGGCAATGACTTATACTTAAGCTAACCATGCACTCTCAGTCTGAGGACAAACCGGTCTAAACACATACATCTAAATAGCCGCCGACAGTAAGTACAGGATATGATTAGTCGCTCTATGATTTTGCGAAATTACACGTCTCCTCTATTTCTTTTCTATTAATTCGTCTGACGTTGTTTCGCTTTGACAACTTCAAAAATATCTGAAGTATTAAATAACATGATGAAATTAACGTAACGATAGCATCTGAAGGAGTTCAAAAAGTGAATCAAAACTATACTCAAATTGTGTTTACAAATCATCTTAATCTTTTATTTGTTAATTGTGTATCAGTTTCATCTGTATTTAATAAATGTAAACAAACGAAGTGCTTTATGAAATACAGCTAAAATTTCTAATCTAATTTATTCATTTTCATGTCTGTATTTGCTACATCTATATATTTAAGTTGCTAAGCCGACTTTTTGGGCAGTCCGTGAGAGAAAACTACTGTCCCAATTTACTTCATTTTGGTCTTAAACGAAAGATTGCAATCTGCAGATTTGTCAAATTTGTTTTTTGTAACTGCAACTTTTGTTAATGGGCTATAATTTGCAATTAAAATTTGATTTCTGCGCATGCTCAGTGTCATGTTTCAATCTGGCTTTAGAAATTCACTGTTTCTGCGCATGCTCAGTGACATGTTTCAATGCCGAGGAGTCTCTCTAGATCTCTCTCTGCCATTTTTATTTTTATGATAATTATGTTAGTGAAATATAAGATTAAACCTGATGGGAATTGTTTATTTCGCGCTGTTTAATTTGCGTTAATTTGCAATTAAAAATTTGCTTTCTGCGCATGCTCAGTGACACTTTTAAATCTGTCTCTAGATACTCACTAACCACGAGGTCGCCTAAACATTAATTTGTTTCTGCGCATTATTGTGATTTTCAACATTTGGCAACGATGTGTTGAGTAGAATTTGTGTATTTGCACATTTATTTACTATCTAGCCACCATGTTTTTACGGTTACCAACTAGTTGGATTTTAAGATTAAAGTTAGTAACATTTATCAAGCATTTTACATCCTATATTTCTTTTCATTAAAATATATTTTGCTCATTTTTCTTAAAATTAACCTCTAAAACTAAACGTGTTTTTATACAGTGTTTTCGAAAAATAATTGTGGGATATTAAATGGTTATAGCTTTTGAACAAAGCATTGTAGAGAGATGAAGTATGCATCAAATTGACGAGAAAATCTCCAAGTTTCTTCCCTGTTCAGCAGACTTTGATGTGTGCACTCTTTAGTTTCCCTTCAGACGTCAATACGATAATCAGTCTCTTCCGTACACAACATAGAACATCCAGCGTGATAGACGAAACAGCTTTAGTGATCCTTTCTTTTAAATGGTCCAGATTTCGAACTTGTATGAAATATATTTGTGTTTTTACATAATTCCATAAATAGTAATCTATGGGGTAAGGTCTGGAGACTGTGGGGACTGGGCAATCCACCCTTCTCGTCCGACCGACCCATCGCTGAGGAAATGTGTACTTAAGAAATTTCCTCAAGGTTGTGGCAAAATATAGATGAGCTCAGTATAACTAGAAAATGGAATCCTCTGGAATTTTCCCACGCTAGTCCCGGAGTCTGTTGGAGTCTACACGTAAGCTTTCGCACACATAAAAGTTGGAGTGTATCGCTTTCATTTAACGTATGACTCATGTCTACAACATGATTTGTTGCATAGCTATAACCATTTGAAACCCCACTATTATTTTACGAACACACTCTATACGACTGTTGCGTTTTCTATTAATTTAATTTTATATATCATATATGTTAAGCCTAGTGACGAGAAGATAAATATAAGGTCAGTAATCAAAACTTTACAACTAGAAAATAAAACCATGAATAAAATTAAAAGAAGTTTTCATGAAAATTTTTAACCAAAAGCCTAAAAGTTCCTACTACAAATTAAACGAGTCAGTATTTCTTAGAAATGCAAAGATTCTTTTTCAAGTCCAATACGATTCAGCCTTTCTTATAAATACATGTACACGCATTCAGCATTAAGTGTAATTTCCTTCAAAAACTCCTTTCATATCAACAAAACTGGAAATATTTATTTTGAATGAAATGAATTTATTATTCACGCAGTGACAACAATTTAATTTACTGTACGCAGTGATTATACGTTTGAATTAAATAAAAGAATTTCTTACATATATAGGGAATTTATCATTGTTTGTGTATTTTTGATAAAGTCTTTATTATCCACGAATGCTATAGATAGCACAGTCAAAGGAAATTGAATTTCGAATGACAAAAGAATAGCAAAATTAAATTTCAAAGCCATAGAAGGAGAAATAATTCTCCTTGAATCACTTCTAAATCATTGTATTCTTATCAAATAAATTTAAACAGCATTTCGACAAAGGAAGTCGCCATTGAACAAAAGCAATATTTATAATTCGAATGAAATTTAATTTAATCAATTATAATTAACATCCCATTGATTCTGAACTGTACATATAAACACTAAACAAAGAGCGAATTTGCTTTGTTACAAAACTGTAAATAATGAAGATATTTTATTCTTTATACTTTCAATTAAAAGCGCTCATTATTACTTCCACAAAGCTACACACAAAACGAGCATTTTGTAAGCCAAATCAAAACGAACGTACACTGTATGTAGCTATAATTGTCTGAATTGTCTTGTTGATGTATTTGGCTTTCTAAAAAAATATTTAAAATTCATTATTTAGCACTAATTCTTTACATTTTTATCAATCATAAGTTTTTTTTTCATTAGATCTTATTAAACTACGTAAAGCGAGAAGTTGAGAATAATGCGGTTCCAAATATGAATGTTCAACAGGTCCTACGCGAGCTATAGGGTGAACCGCTGTGGCAAGGCTGCCTATCATATATCGGAGGGCTGCAGATGCTCACGTTTTTAGTCAGTGGGCGGAGATTGCAAAAGAGGGGAAAACCATGGTAGGGTATTTAAAGTAAAGCTTCACAGATAATTCTGTTCATCCTTTTTTGTGTACATATCTAAATAAACGTGAGTTTCGGGTGAAGTGAAAAAATAATTTTCTCTCCTTTTTGGAACACGCAACAAGTTTTTACGGATGTTTTAGGATTAAAATCGTTACGACAAAGAAATATATCACGCAAAGAATGAAGTGTGGTCCATAATGACCGATCAATCTTTTTCAGCGAAAAGCAGTCGGATAAACCACAAATTCTAATAAATTATAATAATAATAGTTTGTTGTATGAATAATAAAAATACTTTCTCGTATTTTGTACGGCTCGTATTTTTTATTTTCCGGCTACCATGCTCGTATCTCAGTCTTGCATGAACGACAATAATAATTATTTATAAAAATAAATAATTAAAAATAATAATTATAACTGTTAATTATAATAATTATAACTATCAATTAATATCAATCATTATTATTCTTATTATTAATATTATTAATTTACACCAATAATAAAAAAAAATTCTATGACTACCGGTTCTAGCATGAATATCAATCGAGGCGAGATTTTTTTTGGTATAAGAAATCGAGGCGAGAAGTCATTCGTTAAAAAATAATGCAGATTTAGTATTATCTTTTGTTTTCAAGTTGTAACAGCTTGATTATTGTTAAATTTATATAAATACTGTGAAGAAGGCTAGTCAACTGAATATGTTAAAGTTTTACCAAGAACTGACCCAGGTTGTTCTAAGTAATGTTGGTACAATGGTTTTTATTTTTTTTAATTAGCCTAAAGCCATATAAAGGCAATCTGAAGCTAACCAATAAACCAAACTGGCGTTTTCTCTTGGTATAAAATTCATATTAACGATAAATTAGGCACCTTTTGGTCACACCTTTTTGTAACAATATTTCCAGATTGTTTGAGAAAGAGGAAGAAATAAAGGACGTTTTATTTCAAATTTATATCCTTATTTTTTAAGTCGTTTTTTAAAATTCGACTATAGGATGTTTTTGTTTCTCTTTTTTTTTCGCATGGCGATAAGCGTTCTTGTATTTTCCATTGGGTATATTTTCACTATACATACTATGAACCGACTGTATTAAAATAGATGCAAGAAAATGATGAAATCAATGAACCATGGAGATAATACTGAGGGGTGGCTTCCTAACAGTAGCCATGATTGTGACAGCAAAACCATCTAGAATGGTTTTTAAGACATCGAAATGAACGATGGAAAAGAATAACGGAAAATTATTAATTATGGTGGCAGTATTAAAAATGTAGCTGGATATATGAATCTTGTGAAGTTCTTAAGTTAAATATTCAATAAAATTTTTCTTGATGCCTTAAATGATTTTTTCCCCCAATAATAATAATTCAGTTCAGAGTTAATATATTTAATAATAGGATTTTCGGAAAAAAGGAATTCTATTTGCATCGAAAGTTAATCTAAAATCTTTAAAAATTATAAAATTTTAATTTCACAAATAAAAGTATTGCAATTTTATATGTTCATTTGTCAATTTTTTTTTTATTTTCAAATATAAATTCAGCGAAGAATAAGACTGTCAGTTTTATATACCTGGCGATCTGGAGTTTTTACTGTAACGACGAAAAAGAACTTGTACATATACTTCTACATAATGAAATTTCTTAAACTTCAGTAAGTATATTTTCAAAAATAAAATATTGAAAATTCTTAAATCCTATTTTTTTTGCTATAGGAAATTTATTGTAAATGTCTAATAGACAACATTAGTACTACTGTCATTTTCATTGCATTAAAAGAAATAATCAAATCTGCCTCGGGTTTTAATCTACTGTTCCTGACAACTCCCTAGGATATGAAAATGACTTTATTTTGGCAACGGTAATTAAAGATTGATGTGAATTATCTGGTATTTGCGTCATACCCCATTCCTATAGCAGCCCATGAATCACCATAACATTGTGTGTTTTTTCTTTGTTTTTGGCCTTTCAAACATTTATTAAGCAAACTATTACTTAACTATATAGCTTCTATTCCTTTCGCTGAATATTCCGAAATGACAGCAAACATGCTTAATTACTCTCATCAATTTCCGTTAAAAATAACTTCATTAAGAACATTGAAACCCATTTAATTTGAACAGATGGCTTCAAATGGTAAGTTTTAATTCAAAATTACTGAAATTTGCGCAATGAGCAATGAATAGCAATACTGGAATGAAATTTGATTTCACATTTGGACCGTTGGGCCCGCAAAATCTTTATGTCTAATTTATCTAATGTTAATTGATAATTTCCCTGGCATTGAAGCATGTCTAGAGAAAATTGCTCATTACGTAAATAATGTTATGATATGTGACATTTTTATATTGAATGTACTCTTTACGTGAAAGTATTTTTTTACAAAACTTACTCTCTATTTCAGTGCAATAATAACGATAGAGAAGCGGGTGTCAAATTTTCCGAACACTTATAATTTTTGACTTACGATCTGAAAAAAGCGCAATTTTTTTTCAAACTCTGAGTGAGGAACACATGTTGTTGTAGGGCCTAGTTCTGATATAAATACGGCCCAGTTGATATTCGGACCAGAAGGTTGCTATAGCACGTTAAATCCATAGACCGGAAAGTCTATATATGAGGTCAGTGTGTGGCAGAAGGTACGAGCCCTCCAGAGGTCACCCATGGTGGTGTTCTGTCAAAATTGAGGCAGTACCTAGCTAAAGTTGGACTAAGACCCTTGTGGTGCCATTGTAAACTCGGGCCGCATTCCTCTGCACACAAACGAAACATGGATTGGCATGTTCCTGCCAGGTGAAATAGTCACAACTACAACAATAACAACATAAATATGAATTTATAGCCAGGAACAGCATAATAAGAGCAAAAACTTTAAATTTATTGTCTGGTGTTATAATACGTCAAGTCATTTCGAAAGGGCTAGAATTGATATTGTATTTAATGTTTACTAAGCAAACGCGTTAAGTCGTTTCTATGCCAGCGGCCACTTATTAAACGTTATGGTCTAGTCCTCTTTTGAAACATATCAGAAGTAAGCAGGACATGGATCCTCCAATCAAGTCGTTTGTTGGCATTTGTTCATTTTACACCTCTTCAAAATTTTTCACATCCTAACTTTTCACGTTTCAAAAGCTTAATCTTCTAATTATAATCTTCTATATACCGTATGCCAAACAAATTGTGGTTGTTAATTCACGCGTCTCTCCTGTGGACTTCTATCTGATGTAAAAAAAAAATGTTCGTGTATAGAAGTAAAAATATATCCATGCGTGACGCAGAATCTGCAAGCAATAACTATAGATCAATCTAATCCCGAAAATCTAATGAATTACCACTATTATAAATATTCTATTTGTTGTGGATAATAGATGAAGATTACAGATGTAGAAAATATATGATGCAGTACAGAGCAATGTCGGAAGGGTTCTTTGAGCAAGAAAATGACTAATGTGTGAAAAGAAGAGAATAAAACGTAATTCAAATTGTTCCTAAAGAATGAAACTATTTACGCTCCGGCTAGAATGATATACACGGGCCTAGCGACCATTTCTGCCAATGTTCAAAGTTTTGTCTTGGGTACTGTTAGAATATATACATAATACATTATATTATTATTTTTTATTTACCCGTGAAAGTAATTCCTTGATGATTTTTCTTTATATCACGTTTACGCTCCTTTTATAATGTCCGTTAAGTGATCATAGACTCCGAAAACTTTCTTTTCGATGAACCTGTGAACACACTGAAAATAAATAAAAATAAATCTTGATCATCTACTGATATTTCTTTATTTAGCATAATATTTGAGGACGTTTTATTAAAATGCTACTCTTACACGGAGCGTCTAAGTTATTTAAATGGACATGTAACTGCACCAATATGTAAGTAAAACCATTGTCTCTACGCTATACTTTGTAAAAAAGTTCGAAATTTTCGAAATTACAGGGTAAAGTAATTTTTATCTAAACTTCATTTTAATGAGCTTTTCTTATTATTGAAGAAAAATACTAACTTCTTTAAAACACTATTAAATGAAAGGATAATAATGTATTTTAATCCCATCCTGTAAAATTAATATTAGTTTCAAACTAAAATAACATAAACTTTTTAATTTAGAGCTTTTCTGGGTGAAAAATTCCTATCAAATTGTGGTTCTTCTGAAAATACTTTTTTAAGATGAATAAATTATAGAAATGCCTAAAAATTATTCCCATTTCTAAGTTACTTCTTTCTTTTCAATTTTATGCATTTTAAAATAACAATATTTTCATCCATTTAATTATGAATATCCGGCCTTTTTAAATATAATCCTCATGAATTTAATATCAGATTCGTTTTCATTTTTACTTGCTGTCATTAATAAAAATCTGTATCGTAAATTTTTATCGTAAAGTAAAACATAATATGTTATTGAAGAGCTAATAAATAGTGCTAGATAAGATAAGTAACATAGAAAAATGATTTTTTACTTCAAAATGTCCTTACACGGAGATATGACCTTGACACGTTATTTTTTTTAAAGTATCCGCAGACTTTCAACGCAATTTTTCGAAACTGTAGGAGCTTCGAATTTGCACCTGCATTTTATTTCCACGAGACTAAAAATGCGGAAAAGCACATTAAATATAATTCTAAAATATCGAAAAATATGTAATCGAGGAAAACAAATCCTTTTGTTAGAAGTCAACTTCTCTGCAATTTGTAATAACTATAAAAAAATTGTTCGCCACCTTAAAATACTGTTGCACATCTAACGGATGAAACACAGCTCGTTATAAATTTTTCATTAAAACAATAAAAACCTTCACACTTTCTGAATAGTAGAACTCCACTTGCTACAACCCATCAAATGCAAGAAAACTGATATTATCTGCATTCACTTTCTCCCGAAATTCAGTCCCTGAAAACAATGGCGTCTATCCTTGTACATTTATCTTCCATGTCTCTTGCAATTCTTTTTTTGACTTTGCAAATTATACCTTTATCATTCATTTGTCCTTTTACTGGTAATATGGCTTACCAAACCAGAAGAGAGAATTAATGTAAAAGTCGAAGTAGAAAAAAAATATACGAAATAGTTAAATTGCTGGGTTTCACGCTGCCACTGCTTGCGTCATATAATATATTACTGGTATTCTAATAATAGTAATAATCCGTAATGTAAATTCTATTTAATGATTGGTAATAGTTAACGACTATGAAGTTAAAAAGTACCAGATCTGAGGCAAGAGGTCGTCAGATATGCAGATAATGATATATATATTTATAGCACAGACAGCATGACAGCGGTGCATAAAACAACTATATTGGATCTTTTTTTCGAATGAAATTGACTAATTAGTGGATTGTTAGAAGCGTTAAAACCTTGTGATCTTTTTCAGGGAGTGATGTTTCATAATCTATACGGTGTTGCAGATAGTAAAAAATAAATTATCATATCCTTTGAGTGGAATGGGGGGACGTAGAAAAGACAAATGCCAATAGGGAAAAATCCTAATTATTACTTTAAGTTTATAAAAATATCCTAAAATTTTTAAAATAGACATTTCGTTGAGATTTTACAGAATAAATTATATATTTCTAACTTTAGGCCAGGAGTGCGAAAACTTCCACTTCCAGGCCATATGCGACTTACTAAGGTTTTATGTGCGTGCAGAGACCCACAATCGCCATCAGGCAGGTGTTTTAGTAAACATAATTTTGGAAATGAGTGCCTGAAAAATACAAAACTGTACAAAAATGTGCCAACTTCTGCCTCAAGTTGTTTGCATCCGCGTTGCTGCGCACACGTCATTGTGAATCGTTCAATTACAAAATGAAATGTGCGATGAACGTAAATAGAACTCAGCTGACAGATTCTTACCTTGATGACGTATTGAGAGTAGCACGTAGCAAGTATACTGTAAACCTGATTTGCCTAAAAAGTCCAAAGTTTGTCTCAACATAAAAAAAATTATTTTTGAATTTTATTGGTTTTTAATTTTACATTTTTCTACATAATTACAGTATGAGGTATAGTAAACTATGTTGCGGCCCGCTTAGCTTAGCAAATATAGGCATGTGGACCAAGAGGGAAAAAAAGGTTGAGTATGGCTGCCTTAGACACGGCTACAACTTCAGTTAATACATATTCAAATTGTCAAGATATTTAGATCGCGATTTTCTAGTAAATGTTTTTCTGGGCACATAATATATCGGCGCTGGAGCCAGTCACTTACCGCAGATTGTGTTGACCATCACTAAGCCATGAATGGTGGAAACATGGTGACAGAACGACAGTATACAGTATGCCCACTAAAGTCCCTTCTCACCCTCTTAACTTCGGAACGGCTGCTGCTATATTCATAAAAGTGGTGTCTAGGTATAGTAAAGTAGCCATGCGCTACTGAATAAAACCACCTACCGCGCCACCTGGTGGAAAACAGCGGAGTTAGCATTCCTATCTCGAAAACGGAACGAGATAGAGGAAAAAAAGTGATTCACAAAGTTGTAGAGCATTATCGATATAGTAAAAAAAGACACCTTGTGGACATTAATGCGAAGAATAGAATGGTTAAAAAGCGCATTTGTTTTTTCGTGATTTCCTACACTGTGACGTCACGAAACTTGAACGGAAGGAGAAATGATTATCTTTCGGGCAAAACACGACACCGCAATGACGGTGAGAAGTTTGAACACCTCAAATAAAGGTATATTGTTAAAACTAGTTGGTTTTTCTTTCTCAGATCGTTTTGTCACGTCACAATGTAGGAAATCACGAAAAAAAAATGCGCGTTCTATTAACCGTTCTATTTTTTGCGTTAATGTCCCCAAGGTATCTATTTGTACTAAATCGATGATTTTCTACAACTTTGTAAATCACTTTTTCCCCCTATCTCGTTCCGTTTTCGAGATAGGATTACTAACTCCTCAGTTTTCCACCAGGTGGCGCGGTAGGTGGTTTTATTCAGTGGCGCATGGCGACTTTACTATACCTAGACACCACTTTTATGAATATAGCAGCAGCCGTTCCGAAGTTAAGAGGGTGGGAAGGGACTTTAGTGGGCATACTGTATATTGTCCAACATTTGGGCTGCTTAAGTGCCCATAATAGGATAATTTTTCAATGGGTACCGTCACACGTGGATATTTACGGTAATGAGGTTGCGGATGGTCTGGCCAAGGAGAGCAGCCATAAGGGTTCTTTTGATGGAGGCTGTCTTTCTTCCTCGGAACTTGCTTCTCGGGTCAAACTAGAAATTATGTCCTCTTGGAGAGAGGCCCCTCATAAGTGGCATGATTGCGGCCGTCCTGGTGCAGCTTTGAATGGAGTAAGCAGCAGGGGAGATCGGACACCTCTGGCCAGCGGTCATCTTCATCCTTTACGGTTTGTGTCGGGCTTTAAAGTTTACCCCCTTTGCTCAAGGTGCAGTTTGGCTCAGGCAACTCCTGCCCATATCTTGGCATGTATTGGTTGCCAGAGGAACCAACTGCACTCCAATCCTGGCGCGGTTCTTCATCTTTTGAAAAATCACGAGTTCATGGACCTGATATGATGTTGCTGTCGATCGGGAGGGATAAGGAACAACAACAAGCTATGCCATGATATAACTTAAAGCTTTCCTGGGTTCGAAAATGTATGGAAATGACATTAATTTCTAATGAAATTTTGTATCTACCTGACATTTAACATTGTCATGAACACCAGTGAGGCACCTGAGAGAAGGGTAATGGCTGCATAATTGATCCATCAGATGATAAACAGTTAAATTTAAAAAAACACCTAATGGAATAATTAGGTTGAATTTCCAATAAGAGATAAATGTATGAATATGTCAATAAAGAAGTTATACAATATATCTTGATATAACGTAAGACACAACCTCCTTGAAAATTAAAACATCCAGAATCATCTCATCTTGATAGATAATAGGTGTTTCTCTATATTGACTTTTTTCATTTTGTAATATTAAGTCCTTCTCACCAATTTTTCATCTCTTTACTGTAAATTCCATATTTATTTCATTAATCCTCAAAGCCTTTGAGACGTATTTTTCAATCACTACCTTTCAGCCTGAAAAGTTTTTGCTACAAAATATACCATCTCTTAGAATGATGTTCTGAATTACAGAATCTTTAATACTTTTGAACAATAAATTAAAGTTAATAGAAAATCTCCGGCAAACGTATTTTCCAGCTTAAGGAACGTAACATAAAATTGGGTCTAGAACGCTTAGAGCAGTGGTTCCCAACCTTTTTCAGCTGGTGATCCACCTTTCCTTATCGGAATACCTCCGCGGTCCATCGGTCCATGGTGGAGTAAAAAACCTTATTTCTATCGTATTCCTTCCTTATGTATATATAATTTATCATCAAATATTGCATATATATATATATATATATATATATGTGTGTGTGTGTGTGTGTGTGTGTGCTTGCTTGCTTTTTTGGAGATAGAGTTTGATTATTGATAAACAATTTGTGTTCTGATTTGAAAATGGTTGACAAAATATAAGCACTTTGTAGCAAAACAGCTATTTATTTAACAATACATGTATGTTTGAAATATATGCAACAAGTGGTTTCATACTCACTAACAAGTGTTCCTAGGTGAAGATAAAAGCTACAATTATAAAAGTACACAAAGACCATTTTAATTTTTCAGGCAAAAAAAAATCATACAGCTTTGATATAATTACAGTTAAGAAAATTGTTATCACAATCTATCAATATGTAAAATTGCTGTTTTTAAGTAAGTTTCGATTTTTCTTATCTTTTTTGATGGTTTATTCGATGGTTTCTGATAGTTTTAGGATCGAGTCGCGACCCACCTGTAACCCATCCGCGACCCACCGGTTTGGAACCGCTGGCTTAGAGGAATGAAAATCCGTGTGCCATCTAGACTATTATCTACTTGGCTTTGTCAGTTCAGATTTGCTCCTTTACGATTTGCGAACCGGCACAACCCTTAATTTTTAAAAGAAGATTTTCATAGTTTTAATTTGAGATATCCCCTTTCTTTTCTTAAATATGAGTAATCAATCTTATAATACAGTGGAGTTCCGATAATCCGAAATGATTGGGACGAGACCCTTTTCGGACTATCGAATTTTTCGGATTGAGCAAAATATTTCTTAAAATAAACTTAACTCATATAATAAAGTGTGTGTCAAAGGGTTTTTGATTGGGTGATCTTCGTATAGTGGTTGTTAATGACACCATTTCTCTGAATTCTAAATTGCACACTGATTTATTAACATAAAACACATAGATTTTTACACATTAAATTATATTATTGATAATTATATCAACATGAAGAAAGACACTCATTATCTCAATTAATTACTCGATTATATTATTTCATTCATTTACTCGGGGATTTATAGACTTTTTGGCATTAGGTAATGAAAAGTTACTTCCGTTTTGTAGACAGCACTGGAAACACTCACCGGCATGTTATCTTTCATCGATTGGTGTATCTTTTCTCGGGATTCACTTCTCTCTGGAGAACGCAGTCATCAAAATTCCCTGGATGGAGCGGGAAGATGTCTAGCGATTATCGGTCTTTCAATGCAGGACAGGCTCTTTTCCAATCAAGTTTCATCGTTGGCTTGCAGAGGTCAGGCTATATTTTTCGGCTCCAACGTTCATCTATATCATTCTCATCGTTGGCTTGCAGAGGTCAGGCAATCCTTTTCGGCTTCAACATTCATCTATATCATTCTCATCGTTTACTTGCAGGGTTATAGAGATGCGCTGAGACTGGGACCAAGCTAGCATATACTCTTTTAAAAACTTCTCTCTTATGATGCTACTATCTCATGGCAATGTGTTGAGTCTGGGCGCAATCTAACAGAGACTCTCTCAAAATTCTCTCTTTTACGTTTTCTGCTTATCTCATAGCGGTGTGCTGAGTCTGAGCGCCAATTAACAAATACTCTCTGTCTCTATTTTTTTTAATCTTCATCTCACCGTTAATCCCTTTTCATTTCATTGGTCAATCATGTCATATCATTTCTCTCACTTGAATTTCCATTCGTTAATTCTAACCCCCTAAATCTTCTTTATTGACCATTCCGAGTGAGGGGAGTTTCTCATTAATTTCTAAATAATTTAACCTTCGACTTTCCCATGCACTTCAAGGAATCTTGTTTTCCAAGAAAATCTCCGGTGTGAGGTCGTTTCATCTTTACCAACAATCACCCTTTTTACTTCATTGTCCCTTTTAGTTGCTCCGTCTTTTAACTGCTCTTTTCAATCACTTCCTCTCCTTCCTGGCTTTTGTAACGGATGGCGCCATCTTATTCTTCCGTTTTTCACCCCGTTTGTTCGACTTAATTGGTTCGTCTGCTTTTTCGAACTTTTAGCATGTCGCACCCCACGACAGTGTGATTACATAATTATTACATATTGCGTGTGATTACACAGTTTATTTAATAAGGTCTGTCGAAACATAACCAAGTCTCGGGACGAAATGGGGGATAAGAGCGAGGAACGCTCCCTAGTACAGCACCGTAGAGTGTAAGTTGTTCTAACAATGCGTCACAGTGCTCGACAATTGGATTTTAGAAGATCAACAGATTGTTAAAATGGTTTTGAAAGAACCTGTCAACGTCTCAGACGACAGTGAAGGTGAAGCAGACAGTGACAGCGAGCAGAGCGTATCCCACCCACACGTCGTGGTTGCATTTGATATAGCGCTACGCTTCGTAGAGCAACACTCCGCACCCCAGAGGTTACCATTTTTCTGACGCGTTGGCGTAATTTGGCTTCAAGGGAGAGGTATTTTTCTCTTCGATAAAAAAAATGTAACAGATTTTTTCAAGCCAATGTAATTCAGCAATAATTAGTTCACTACATTGTCTAACTTTGTATTTTCTTGCAATTTTCAGAAATGAACTTTATATTACTTAGTATCACTGTAGTTTTATTGTAACCTTAGTTCTTTTTGACTATTGGTTTCGGATTTAGTGGACTTTCGGATTACCGAAGTTCGGATTGTCGGGACTCCACTGTAATTTCTTAAATTTAACATTTTTTAAACCTTTATTCCTTGTTTCATTTTATAAACCAGACATTTAAATTTTCCTTCATTATGGGAAGACGTTGTTGACAGTATAATTTGTTACTAGAGATGAAACCTCCGATAAAATTCATTGAGTCAGACTGTTTTAGAGATACAAGGTTACCACTAAGCCTTCTTGAAATAACAACTTCTTTTATTTGGTAAACTATAATGATCCCCCTTTCCTACTTTTTTCCAAATATCCTTTTTTCCTTCACTAAAAGTATCTATAATTAGCTTTGGAACTAAAACCGATTTTTTTTCTGTTTTTCCCATAGTTGTCTAACCATAAATCTACTAATTGATGTGATAATCCTCACTTATAATCCTCACAGCCTGATAGTAACTTTTCTCTAATCTCTGTCACATAATATAAAGAAAGCTGTAGGCTCCAATCTTAAATAAAATTAAAACTAAATTCATTCACATTTAGGAATTTAAAGTTAGTGTGTTTAGACGGAAGTTTTAATTATTATGTTAAGTGCTACTTAAAAGAAAAATCCGTTTTGTCATTCTTAAGTGCATATATTCACTAGCAAAATCTCCGAGGAAAGAGATTATTTAATCTTCAAATCTTTAGAAGCAGCAGAAGTTTAGAGGTGTGAAATGTTAGGATATCAGCAATTCCTTTACGGGGAGTTATTATAACTCTTGTATCTGTACAAGTTTTATCTCTTTTTCCCCCCTCAATACTGGTTAGTTATTATGAAGCATCAATCATTGATTCACTAATTTTACTTCCAGAAACGTCTCTGGTTCTATGCTGACCGCTGACAAATCCACCGCCATGTACGTTAATGGCGGCTGGTGCACGTAAAATCTGTCGTGGCTGCAAAGTCCTCCAAGTTCTCAAACTTAAATCGTAGAGTGATGTGTTAAGTGTATCAGTCTCGGCGCTTGTCTCAGTTCTAAATTGCGGGACCGGCCTGTAGGGCGTAATGCTGGCCGCCTTTACGATGCCCCATTCAATGTATGGCCAGCAGTCTCGCGGTGTGAATTAGGGCGTCCGTCCGCATTCGATTTTGACCACGATTGGTATGGTGTCTGCGAGACGTTGTAAGTCAGGTAATTCATATTCAGGGCGAATGTTTAATCTACAATATCCTCCGCATTATCAACAACAACGACAAAAATTTTATTGCCGGTACAATACTTTCAGTTGACTATAAGATGGAATCGGACTAATTAGAAGCTTAGATTAATTTTCGATTCATGTTCGTTGTCTCTTTACTGGCATTAAAGTTTCGTCAGAATCATTTCCATTAAAAACATTATAATTAATATGGTTTCTAAATTATAAATTGCACTCGCATCTTGTTTGTAACCTTTTCAAGTACTGTGATATAGCACGACAAAATGCATGAAATAAGACAAAGATGTTGGAGTTAAAAATCTCTGCCTCTTTGACAGTTACAAGTAAAAATTTACAGAAAATGTTGGGAATTCATCTTCCTCTAGTATACTCACATTATGCATTGTTGAAGAGCCCATAAAATTGCCGAAATCTTGGTCAAGGCTACCTGTATACTAGAAATGTGTATTTTTCACTGCAATATATATTTTTTAATAATAAAAGAAACAATAAACACAATTATCGAAGTCTCTCCAAGAAAGGACGTTATTTAGTTTTGTAAGATCTCTGGTGAGGTCCGAAAAAAAGAAGTAAAGTACAAGAGTATCAAGAAATAAATCCGATATCTTTGATCAATCAAGTAGTATGTTGTCAGCCATTCTCTGTAGAGTAACTATTTTGAGTCTTATTCTCCATCAATATATTTGTTTATTGACTCCTAATTATCATTTTCGGTTTAGCACTTAAAATTTACTGTGGATGAAATGTTTTTGAATAACAGTCCTGCTACTTAAATTCTTTTATTATAATTATGATATAACTACGATATTATTCAGTTAAAACAATTTCTTTTGAAAACATGCCACTTTTTTTTACGTCTCTGTTATATTTGTATACATCAGTTGAACCATTGGTAACTACTTCTCTGCATTTTACTGTTATGATTAAATAAAAAATACACATAACTACCAATGTAAATCTACGAACAGGTTATATAAGAATATATATATTCTTTGGTAAGTTCATTTGGCTTAAACTTCATCAGTTTGAATGAAGTATTTTTAAATCTTATTTATGATAATTTACTATGAATTATCTAACATAGATTCATCCTCCCCAATCTTGGTCTCGCACTTCAGAGTCACTGAGGATAGAATACTATTAATATGGGTATATCAAAGCACATGGAATTTGATCCATGTCGACAACTCATTAACAGGTCTAATTAGTCAACTTTAATCCTAATATGTTGCAATCCCCCATATATGTTGTTGTTGTTGCTTATGCCCCTTGACCAACAGCAACATCAGATCAAGTCCTATATAGGCTATTGGGCTGAAGGGGGCGGCTCCGGTTTTACTTAGCACCACAAGGGCAAAGTCCTACTTGTCTACGAACCGGTCGCGCAATTTTGAACCGAGTCAACTGACGAGACCAGTACACTTGAATTTGAGAACTTGGAGGACATTGCAGCCACGATAGATTTTTCGTGCACCAGCCGTCAATGTACACGGTGGTGGATTTTTCCGCGACGGGCATCTAACCAGTGACGTTCAGATCACTGACTCGGTGCCTTTGTCAACTGGGTCATTGTGCCCGTTAGTCCTCATATATTGAGCCATAAAACAATTTTCCTCTCATTTTTCTACTCATGCATTAGCAAATGAATATTTGTTTTGTCTGATATTTTTGCACAAGAAAGTATTAGCATTTTTTTTATATTCGGAAATATTTTGTAAATAATAGTTACAGGACGTTTAACTACTGATGTCTATTACTAATACATCGAAATCCTTTACCAAAAACATTTATTAATATAAGAGTACCCTGCAGTTTACGATCGATTTGGAAATGCCTAAACATGATTAAAAAATAAATCTGTGTCATTATGGCAGATGTTGATATGTTATTTTTTCATGTTTGCTGCAAATTGAAAAAAGTTACTTTTGTTGCAAAATATAAACTCGCTCAATTAAGTTTTCGATCCACATATTCTTTAGTTAATACTCATATTCAACATCAAGCATATGGCCGGTCTTCAATGAAAATTTTCAATTAGGGACCAAAATATTCTATTTGGACCAAGTATCACCTTTTTTATACATAACAGCATTTACCAATACAAATAACCTATTATTTCATATTTCCACTATCAGCTTTTGCCACAGTAAAGAACCAATTTTAAGTGTGATATATCAAATTAAAACATAAATTTGAATTTTCGGACTTATCCACATCTGCCATAACGCCACAGAAATATATCTGGCTTTTCAGAAATATCCTGGCTAAAAGTATTTTTACCATGTTTTTATTAACTCGTTTTCTTGTTTGTTTGTTTGTGTGTGTGTTTGTCCGGTAAAAATCTTGCAATCGAGTTTTAACTAACTTCCCGACTAGCTAGACATTTGAAAATTTTAGAATAGCTGAGAAAACGATGACAATGCATTATTTTAATACTTTTAGCCATCTTTAAGCATAACTGAATCAGTTTGCAGTTAATTTTGTTTTGTAGACTGGTGCAGCCATCTATCAGCCGGGTCGGAAATGAAAAGTTAACCTCAAATTAACTTCCAATTAACTTCATTTTCTTTCAAGTTGATGGGATAATTCATCAAAAAAGTTTTAAAATGTATTTCTTAATCAAATTTATATGATTCAACAGAAAATTTAAAAACATGGTATATAAAAAGTTCTTTTTATCTTGTAATTATTAAACCTTATTCATGATAATTTACTATGAATTATCTAATATAGATTCGTCTGCCCTAATCCTGTTCACATGTAGAAAGCAATATCCTAATTTAAAAATTCCCCACAGCTTAACACAATGATTAAACATGTGTGGTTAGTTGTTGTTCCGCCTTCATGGAAAAAAAATAGTTTAAACTATTTTGGACTCTGATACTTATAACTACCTTAAACTATTGTTTCTTTGTTTGAGAATGTGGTTATACCTCCACTAAAAGATCTATGGGTACGTCAAAGTATTTTTATATTAAGATAAATAAAAATACCCGTAAACCTTAGTAAAAAAGATCCATCCTTATTATTGATTATTCTTCCATGTATAATATTAACGACATGCGGCAAGAAGTTTTACGCATCATATCACTGGCCATAAATAGAAGATTAAGTACAGGGTTACAAAATTTACGGCACAGAGTTTACGGCTTCATAAAAAAAGATAGTTGTTTTCAGCGCTTTAAAAAATACCCTTTAAAATATGCGACCTCCTCACAACATACTTTATACGCACAGCTCTTCAAACAACGCTGATTACAGCTAACGAAAATTTATACCTTCCGAATGAAAACATAAAATAATTTATGATGTGCAAATTCTTTTACACACTGTGTAGGTTTTTGCTTACAAAAGTTATAAATCTTAATTTTATTGCTCTCTTCTAAGTTGCTCTCAGGTCACAATTCATATGATAGTTTTGTTCTAATCAAAATATATTTCCCCGTCTTTCTATATTTATGGTGTATTTAATACGAAGTTTTATTTATAGACATATTATATTTCATATTATGTTTCATACACTGTCATTTTAATTTTGGTTCAAAATATATTCTTCAGGTTAAAGTATTATTGGACTTATGCTGCCGGAGGAAATATTTTGAGATGTTTATAGCATTTTCGGGAATTTTCGGTTTTACGACACTATATTTTTCTTATCTTGTTTTATCTTGAATAAATACGTAGAAGTATGTAATTAGGGTAATGTAATAAAAATTGCTGTACTTTAATACCCCGAAGTTACGCAATACGTGTGACGGATGACAAATCGCTTAAATCGTATTCGCGTAAGTCGGGGTACAACTTCGCATATGATTGCATATGAATTTTGTCTAATTGGGACTAAGAGATTACGAAAACATCAGTTTAAAGAAAAATATTGAATTAAAATTAAAATATTGTATTACATGTTAATCTAAATATAAAATTCCGTAATTGACTGACTGACTGATTGACTGACTTCCTGACTGACTTCCTGACTGACATATAACGCAAAGACTAAAATTTTGCATGGTTATTCTTCTTATAGTGTAGGAGTGCACTAAGAAATATTTTTGAAAAATTCTTAGATTTTTTTAAATTAAATATTTTAGCTGTTTTTGTAACTTTTTTCAAGTTTGCATTAAAAATATTAATCTCAGGGTTATAAAATTTAAATCACGAGAAAGATCATACAAATTCCTTTAAAATGAAATCTTTTTCGAATCTTTACCTCCATTTTCTGATTTTTAGTGAATTTTTAAATATTAATTTTTAGAATTTAATTTAATAAACGCTGATCATGTGGTTTCTTTTCTTTTTCTGATACTTTAAACTAATTTTGCGTCATGTGTATAACAACGAAATAGACAAAAAAATACTTTATTTCTTACTAATGCGGCAGACGATTGGACATTATCGAAAATAATTACCAGATAAAAAGAAATTTTTAAACACCATGTTTTTAAATTTTCTGGTGAATCATATAAACTTGACAATTCTATGTATTAATAAATAATTTTTCAAAAGTTTTTTGATGAATTATCCCATCAACTTGAGAGAAAAGGAAGTTAATTGGAAGTTAATTTGCGTTTAACTTTTCGTTCCTGTCCCGAAAGATAGATGGGTGCACCAGTCTACAAAACAAAATTAACTGAAAATGAACTCATATCTGCTTAAAGATGGCTAAAAGTATAGAAATAATGCATTATCATCGTGTTCTGAGCTATTCTAAAAGTTTCAAATGTCTAGCTAGTCGGGAAGTTAGTTAAAAATCGATTGCAAGATTTGTACTGGACAAACACACACACAAACAAGAAAGCGAGTTAATAAAAACACAGTAATAAAAATATTAAAATACAATAAAATATATGTTCCTCAAACTGCACTATATTAACTATACTATATTCTTTAGTATGTTCTATTAGATTTAATTGAATATTTTATTCTACTTTATTTTGTCTATAAAAATATCCGTTACGATTTTTTTATAAATAATTATATATATATATATTTTTTTTTCTGCACCAATTGTATACATTGATCGTTGTATTATATATATATATATATATATATATATATATATATATATATATATATATATATACTGGCATTAATTGCATACATTGACCGTTCTATTTAATTTGAATGTACTCCGCAGTGAAGTACGGGTATTCGGCTAGTATTATATGAATTTACAAGATACTAAAAAATATTTCAGGTAGTCTCCTCTAACGAAACTTCCGCTGGTTATTAACGTAGGATTATCATTTCCTTACCTCTTTTTTTCTTTTTTTTCTTTTTTGACGCATTTTGGTACTTTTCTGTCTAACTGTTTACTGCTACTGGGTTTGGCCCGGTGCCAAAATTATAACTCACGACGCTGGACAATTTGTTTTCTCTCCGAAGGACCGTTATTGAGGAACGTAATCCTACGTTAAAAAATTATGTTGATGGTTTTAAAAAGTCCAGTAAAGTAGTTTGTCGTATTAGCGCCCTTTTTTTCCCACGGATAATTTCTTCCTAGCAACCTAACATTTTTGTTTTAATTCCCTGCTTTATCGTGATCACGCGATCTTTATTAGAGTCGATATCTTCTAAAAGATGTAACCCTTTCTCAATTGCGATGAGATCTTCAGTCAAGTTTATAAATGTCATTAGGTTTTCTTGTGGAATTGGATCTGGAATGTCGAAATCTTCAATGCTGATTTGGTCGCACATCTCAGTGAGATCATCAACTGTCAACTCAAGATGAGTTTCTAACAACCCGTTGAGATCGTCCCCATCGTCATCCATATCTAATTTATATAGAGAGAATATGCACTTCAACCCTAACTTTGGGTATGTATATCTTGAAGTGGCACTCTAAATAATTTCATTCAAGCACAGTTCTTACATAACAACGATGTTTATTCAAATATTTGCAATTGTAAATTTTGCTTTTCAACATAAAGCAAGCGCACTACTAGTACGAGATATATAATATTTATGCAAGGGAAATACCTAAGGGTATAACTATTCATGCCATGACAATACAACTTGAGATACTCACGAATACTTCGGAAAGTCTACCAGCAATGCTGCTTCGTAAACTTTGGGCCTAACAAGAACTCGCGTAGGTTTGAAGCAACCTAGCTATGCCTCGAGCGGCTGCTCGCAAAACTCAACTATTATTAAACCAGACTCTAAGCCTAGCTCCAGCTCGATGCTTCGTTTCGTCAGCTCTACTCCTCCTTTCACTTCCTCTAACTTCCTCAACACTTCGTCAACCTTCCTAAATCTAGCTGCTTGGTATTTATACCAACCACGTATACCGCAATTAGCATATCTTACGCTGCTTCTTTAGATTTATTCACTTAAAAGTTCGATTATTGTGAATCGAATCTTATGCAAACCTTACAAATTGCCTGGCGAGATCGACGACTTCTTCTATCACAGGAGCAATATGATTAGTTCCAGGCGTTGTTTCCATCTCGTTTCTAAAAAAATATTGGAGAAAGCTTCTTCCAGACACCATTTGAAGTGCTATGGGAAAATGCATTCCAAGATTTAACAAGGGGAAAAAAGGTAAAATCAAAAACCACGTAACTCCGAATTCGCGTTAAGTCGGGGTAGCGTAAATCGGAGAATTTCTGTATTTTGTAAATATACATTAAAACAAATATTCAACAGATTGTCTGGATGTACAGGGTGACAATTATTGAGCTATATGAAATGCAAAATCTGATTTAAAAAAAACAAAATTCTGAGTTCAAAAATATAATTTAAATTTGAAAAGTAGCTACAGATAATCAGATTTAGTTTATGACATGCTCGATATATTTGCCGTCAATGGCTATGATGTGGCCCGAAGAGCAAAATTCTGCAAAACGCGCTGAAGTGTCGAGACATCGATGCTTTCGATGACCTACTGAATGGCTGTTTTGAGCTCAGCGACGGTTTCGGGGTTATTTGCGTAAACGTTGTCTTTAATATAGCCCCACAAAAGTGAGTCACAAGCGTTGAGATCAGGATAACATGGCGGCCAAGCGATTCCCATTTCCTCAGAAATGCTGTATTTCAACATTTTCAACGAAAAAGGAACAACAACGACAATACGAGTACGTATGATGAAAAAAATCCCAACATGCCCTTCATTCAACCGCCAAATTTTCACGGAATCTCGCCAATAGTTCAAAAGGTATCAAGTTCTGTTTTTTTCAATTCCTACTATTAGTTCACACTCTCCCTATATATATTTATATATCTTGTTCAAATTTTCAATCGTTAATAAAATTCTTTTTATTCATCCACTCAAGTTCAAATACACTTTTTAAAACTTGTAGTGGATGGCACTTGATGTTAATACAGATTTTTCAAATATTAATTCATTAATTAAATTAAATTAATTAACTTTAGTTTTATATGGGAGAAAAAAATTGTTCACAGAATCGAGAAAATATCAGTGCAATTCCCCGCCAAACGCAGCTACGGTATTGCTGAACGAATAATACTACCATTAATAATTGTAATTATTTAATAAAAAGTAACTAAATTAAATTTTTCTTTGTTGACCTAAGTAGCAATTGACTTTATTTTTTTTATATATTACTTGTTTTCATATAGCTCAATAATTGCTACACTATACGTTTGTTTATACTTTATGATGACTTCAATTATTGTCCCAAATTGAACCTTTAAAACTCTTTTTTTTTTACAAATGTTAGTCGCTTTTATTTCAGTGAAGTTGAAAATGGGATAGATAAAATATAAAAGTCGTTAAAATTTTAACAGTAAATTTTGTGTGTTATAGTCAATTTTGAGTTATAGTTATATTTTGTGTTAAAGTGAATTTCTAGGAACATTAAAAATTCAAGACACAACGTCAGTTATGTAGTGCTGATGTAAAATTTAAACACAAACCTAGAATTTTTACTGTTTTGTCAGTCTAACTCTAATAAAGTAGTTTTGAAAAGTAGAAAAGAAATTATAAAAATAATTTCACTTTAATATACTAATGCTTTAAAAACAAAAAGTACAATTATGAAATATAAATTTAAAATTTAACATTTTACAGGGAATATTTTTATCCATTCCAGGTTTTCCAAGAAATGTTGAAACTTACCTCCAGTATAAGTATTTCCTTACTATAAATTTATTTGAAGAACTTATATTCTGTATCAATTATTCCTATACTTTCTGGTCTATTGCATAGCTGAAAACTGCAGAAGAAATGTAAAAATCGATACAGGACTTTAGCTTTTTTTTCATATTATATACAGAATGCTCATAAATATTAAAAGGTATTTGAAAAATAAATAATTTACAGCTTCCAAATTATTTATATAATTACATGAACCCACGCATTACCAAATATTTTCCAAATCTTTTATTACCAATATTCTTGCTAGATTGTTACTAATAATTTTTGTAATGAAAAAGGATAAATTACAAAATATTATGGCAGAATTATTTTTAAAATATTCAGAAATTTAGATAATAAACAGGTTTTTGCAGAAGCATTTTAATTTCAGGTTTAACAGTAGCTCTTAAATATTAAAAATTAGTTTTACACTCAAGAATATAATTTTTTTCAGCATTGTTTTATCTATTTCAATCCTTATTAGTCGTTACACGGTTTCGTGACTTTTTGCAGCACATTTCTTTAATTTCACCGAGTATTATGACGTATATAAATAGTGTAAGATAAATCATTAATCACACAACCCACTCCTTTTTAGAGTACATGGTGATCATAAAAAAACTTTGCCGATATATAGAGCTCTAGCGGCTGTTCTGTTCAACGGATCGAGATGATATTTCACATATAGTTATTCAGAGGTATGAGCTCGGGTTCTGTGAACGGCAACAAAGGGGCGCTCACGGTTACGGTTATGGGTACAGAAACTCAAAATTTTCGAATGGCAACGACCACTTTTTCCCGTCGCAAAACGCTCAGTGCATACGAAAACCCTGAAGAACGTTGGAACGGTACGTGTATCACAAAAAAAAATGGACGCGTTATGCACGCACAAAAAATAGCTCTGCGAACGGCCAACAAAGACACGATGGGGGCTCACGGGGGAAACTTGCATATGACAGAGGCAAGGCACCAATCACTGATGGCAACACATATCGGACAAAAGAAAAATTTTATATGGATTACATATTTTCCACATGGATGTCATCACAGGCCGTTCGCAGACCTGTTTTTTCAGTGTGCATAACCCGTCCGTTTTTTGTGATACACGTACCGTTCCAACGCTCATTAGAATTTTCGCATGCGCTGAGCCTTTCACGACGGGATAAAAGTGGACGTTGCCATTCGAAAATTTCGAGTTTCTGTACCTATAACCACTGTGAACGCCACTTGGTTTCTGTTCACAGAATTCCGAGCTCATACCTCTGAATAACTATATTTGAAATCTCATCTCAGTCGGTTGAACGAAACAGCCGCTAGAGGTCCATACATCGGCAAATATTTTTTATGACCACCCTGTATTTATGACTTGTGTTGAAAGCTCGTTTTAATCATATTATTTCCATATTCAAACTTGACTTGTAGAATTATGCACTTTTTAACTCTCTGTTCAGAAATTTAGTAGTGATTAGTCATTTGTAAATTTAAAAGTTAGAAATACAGTGAAACTTTTCTAGACAGGCCACCCCTCTAAACGGCCATATTTTCTTCGGAACCTATTAAAGACTCTATAAACGAAGAAACCTTTATTAAGAGACCTATTAAGGAAAAAACCCTTTTTCAACGGCCACACCTCCAAAACACAAAGGAATAAAATAGGAATTTTTCAATCCTATATTTATATCAGAACTATTACTTGATGTTACTCTAGTTTTACTGTATTCCCTGATTGATGTAACAAGTCGAATATATGCATGTACTTAGAAGGAAAGTACAAAATTAAAAGGCAAAAAATATTTAAGTTTTTGTCATCAGCGTTGAAAAAATTGTTTTAAAACTGATTTTCTGAAACTTCAGGTCAATAAATAGTACATTCCGTGAGATAATCTATATATATAAAACAGTTCCGTAACTGACTCACTGACTGACTGACGTATAACGCACAGACCAAACCACTGGACCGAAAGAGGGGAAATTTCGCATGGCGTTTCTTCTTATAGTGTAGGTGTGCACTAAGAAAGATTTTTGAAAAATTCTTCTTAGATTTTTTAAAATTAAATTTTTAAGCTGTTTTAGTAACTTTTTTTAAGTTTGCATTTAAAATAATAATTTTAGGGTTATAAAATTTACATCACAAGAAAGATCATAAAAATTCTTTTAAAATGAAATCTTTTTCGAATTTTACTTCATTTTCTGATTTTTGGTGAATTTTTAAAGATTAATTTTTAGAATTTAATTTATTAAATGATGTTCATGTGATTTCCATTTCTGGTACTTTAAATTAATCTATTGTCACGCGCATAACAAATAAATAGACAATTTTTTTTGTCTTGCTAATACGGCAGACGATTGGGCATTATCCAAAGAAATATTAAAATACTTTAAAAGATATGTTCCTCAAACTGTACTATATTAACTATACAATATTCTTTAGTATGTTCTATTAGATTTAATTTGAATATTTTCTTGTACATTATTTTGTCTATAAAAATATCTCTTACGAATTTTTATATAAATATATATATATATATATATTTTCTTTTTTTACATCAATTGCAAACATTGATTGTTGTATTTATTATATATATATATATATATATATATATATATATATATATATATTTATTTATTTATATATATATATATATATATATATATATATATATATATATATATATATATATATATATATATATATATATATATATATATATATAGGCATTAATTGCATACATTGACCGTTGTATTTAATTTGAATGTACTCCGTAGCGAAGTACGGGTATTCAGCTAGTACTGTATAAAAAATAACAATACCAGCGTAATAAAGTTTTTAATAACCCGTCAGATTTCCGGTGTTTAAGATCTTAAATGGGCTCGCGCTGGCTTTGTAGAAGCGCGCCGGTTTTCGGTGTTGAAGGTGGTCAGATCGAATCCCGACACGTGGCATTAAAAGTCCTCCTTGTCTAGGCCGGATATGGGCACGTTAAATCCGTAGACCGGAAAGACCCTCTATGAGATTAGAGAGGGTAGAAGAGGGTCTGATCCCCTCTAGATATCATCCCTGGGGTGCTCGGTCAAAATTGACGTGGCAAGTGGCTAAAACGGGCCCCGCCCCTTGTATAAATAGGCCCTTGTATACATCTGCCTGAAGCCTATATGGACCTGGTCTAGAATTTTCCCCCAGGGACCATTAGAAACACAACATGATCTTAAATACATATAATGGAAATGACTTAAAAGTTGTTTTGATGACAGAACAATATCATATTATATTTTTACTAGTGGAGAAAATTTCTTAAACAACCCGTTTTCCTCTACTGTAAATCAGTAATGATTTTTGAATGAGAACATTTCTAACAAAATATAAACACAGAGATTCCTATTAGGAACAATTCTTATGGTACTTAATGTGCTGAAGATTTTGTTTCCCTATTTTAATGTAAATGTTATAAGTGTATCATGGTGACGTGGTTTATGTTGTTTTATATAAGTTACGTAATTCTATAACATAGAGAATGTTCTATTTTTTAATTTAACATAGCGAGGAATTTGACCATTCTGAATTAGATTTTTGAGCAAGGTAACGTAAACTTTAAAAGCTTTTTTCACAATCTTTGTTTTTTATAAGTATGTTTTATCTCATGTTTCTCCTAACACAATTTAAAATTTATGTAGTTTTATATGATTTCATTATATATATGTATATATATATATATATATATATATATATATATATATATATATATATATATATATATATATATATATATATATATATATATATATATATATATATATATATATATATAATATACATATAATGAATATATATACACGTATTGAATTTGGATAGAAATAAATATTAAACTATTACAAAATAATAAAAATTGTAGTTTAATAAAATATTTGCAAAGTAAAATGTAGTTTGTGTTTCTACGTAAGAGGAAAATGTAAAATGTTGAAACAGTAATTTAAAACAAGAAGAGGCTCTCTTTACATATAGCAGAAATAAAAAAAGAACTCAAATAGGATATATACATCAAGTAAGATTTAAATAGCATCTCACGTAATTATTAAGCACTAAATACAGGTTATATAAGCATTAGGAATAGAAATATTGAATATGGTCGAAAATAAAATTTTTAGCTGTTACAAAGGATTGAGATTTGTAGTTTATATAATATATATATATATATATATATATAAAAGAGCTCGTCTGTTTGTTTGTCCGCTATAGAATCATAGACTGTTTCACCCACCGGGACCAAATTCGGCATAGTTAATGTTTAGGACCCGAGAACTTTAAATCAGGAAAAACGAAATTTGGGGCTCAATTAGTTTTTTTTAAATTAATTTTTTAATGAATTTTGTGCCTCTAAGAGGTGCGCGACCACCTGTGGAGCCTCTTCACCACAACCAGCTGCGTTAAGAGAGATGGTTTGGGGGGGGGGGGTGACGGGGGGGGTAAAATTCCAATGCGCGGGAGGAAGAGGGTTGGGAATGACCTTTGGCCCTGGCTCCCCAAATAAACACAACTGGCTAGATGAACATGAAGAGCGGGGGTGCAGCCCAGTATTTTTTTGATGGAATGCATGAAAAATTTTATATCTATATATCTACCTGGGCAACGCCGGGCAATAATGCTACTATATATATATATATATATATATATATATATAAATAAATGAAAAACTACCTTCAGTAATTTTCTAAAATCGGATTTTATTAAATTCTTCAGTTAAAGCTTCTGGAGGCGACACTTTTCATTTAGTAATCACTACAGAAGCAATTTTTATAAACTGAAAAGCATCTGTAAATTTCGCGAAGAGACTAATTCTTAGTTTTTTAATTATGGGAGTATAACTAAAACTCTGTCTTTTTTTCATGTTGTATAAAACACGGGAGCAATCAGGTCTTCATAACTTTGTTATTGTCTCTCTTTGCACTTATATTTCTGTCGTTTTCTGGTCTAAACCTTACTGCGAAAACAATGTAGAGAAAATTTTATACCTAGGGAATTATTAAACTGGAAAGTTATATTTCAGCAGTTTGTTTTTAAATGTTCCTTTTAACCTAAATTTTACTGCATGATGCTCTTATTTGTTTTCTATGTAATGAAAATCACCTTATATATATATGTAAAAATTCGTTCAGTGCACTTAAAGCCAACTATTTTAATAACAATAGTGAGGAGGATCTTTGTGAAATGTCTTGGCTCATAATGCTCCATCTTTGGTAAAAAATGAATGATACTTTATTTTGTCATTTCGTTTAAAGGTTTGTATTTTGTTAACTCTGCATGTTTGAATGCACGAAGAATGTTTTAAAATGGTAGTGACATACTTTACTTCCTTAAAATCCATAAATGCATGAATCTAATTATAAATGTAAAGCTGGTAGAACTTTATTTTTTCTAATTCTTCAATTACATACATGCCTTTCTCAAAATAAAAAAAAACTTTTTTAATACTAGTTTAAACAAACTAATTTGTTAAAATATAATCGTAAGTATTTTCGGTCATTTACAATATGATGCGCAGGTTTATATTTTAAATATATAGTTGAAAATAAACGCAATTTATACTTAAGTATTTATATATAGGGTTATTATTTAATTAGAGGTTTTAAAAAGTAAAACTACAGTAAAATGAATAGTTTTTTCGAAATACTAATTGTTACTTTTGCTTATTTGGGAAAATAAAGGGGGTATTAATATATCTAATAAGAAATGGAATTCTTCTCTAGAAATATACAGGGTCCCCACCTATATCCGTTACCTCCCCCTCCCCTTTAACTTCTAAACAGTGAGAGCCATAAAGTTGGTGTCTAGTTATGCGCTACTCGATGAGACAACTTACAACGCCATCTATCGGCAAATTTTTCAATTAGCATTTTTATCTCAAAAACGGTACGAAATACGGGAAAAACGTCAAATACAAAGTTGTTAAGCATTATCGATTTAGTTAGAAAAGTCAACTTGCGCGCATTAATACTCAAAACAGAATGTAAAAAATTAACATTTGTTTGGTCGTGATTTTCAACTCTATGGCAACACTGATATGCTGGTTTCATAGTGGCCCCCACGCTCACCCGACTTGACCCCACTGGACTTCTTATGGAGACACATAAAAGGACAGGTATATGCGACTCTTCCACCAACATTGCAGGTTCTTCGACGACGCATTACTGATCCTTGTGCCTATGTAACACCTGCGATGTTGTACAATGTGCAGCGAGAAATCCAGTCCAGAGTGGAAATGTGTATAGTGGCTAATGGAGATCCTTATCAGCAACATAAATAAATGATCCTGAAGATAGGGAAATGTTTCAGTTGCTTTCTTCCACTCTTTATGACAGGAAAATTTTCGAAATCGTGACCAAAGAATGTCCATTTTCTATATTCTGTTTTAAGTGTTAATATGCGCAAGGTGTCTTTTCTTATTAAATCGATGATGCCAAACCACTTTGTAATTGACTTTTTTCCTGTATTTCATACCATTTTTGAGATAAAAACACTAATTCCAAAATTTGCCAATAGATGGCGTTGTAAGTTGTCTCATCGAGTAGCGCATAGCTTTTTTACTATTCCTAGACACAAACTGTATGATCTAAGCTGTCACCATTTGTAAGCTAGGGGGGGGGGTGGGTAACGGATATAGGTGTGAACCCTGTGTATGAGTATCAGCAGAATGCAATACACCCGGATGTTGTAAACATTTCCTATTTGATTCTTTTTTTTTATTTTCAACATTTTTCTAGTGCTTTTTATTTTATAATTTAATTTAACGCATCTGTTACTGTAAATAATATAGTATTTATAATTTATTTTTTAACGCAATTACTCGTAAATAAGTTGCACAATAATTTATGTAATATATATTTTTTATCATATAATGGAGTAAATTCAATTGCACGTATTTTATATGAAATACGAAAATTGTATTTCCGCTGAAACTCTGCTGATAACTTTAGCCCTTGAAAAAAAATATATATTCTCCATTTGGCTGACTTGGATAGCATTTATATATATCATAGGAGACATATCTCACACCTTGCAAAAACTCGTACCTTTCATAGAAAGAAGAGGGAAAAAAGTAGAGAAATGGAATAATAGAAACTCCACTTCTGACTGGAAGAGCCGAGAGGATAGCTCTATCGATTCTTATGATATCATACGATACGATGAATTCAGGTGAAAATCTGGCAACGATTTTTCCTGATTTCAATCCTCGGAAACCCTTATTCTGAAAGAAGTCATCTCTGAAATCACGTAAAGAATTTTGGAAAGAAATTGAATGAAAAAAATATAAAAAAAATAACTGAATATATACTCTTTTGTAGGATTAGGTGATATTTAGAAGATCAGGAAGAAATCTCTTCATATACACTGGAATTTTCTACAGTAAATATTCTTTCCTTGCTGTTTAAGGTGAAAATTGACGAGAAAAAAATAGATTCATTGGAAATTATAAATAGTTTGCGACGTTTTAATTCACAATACATTTTCTACAGTTTGTGAATGGATTTTTACGCGTTAAAATATTCTGAATATAATCATCGCTCCTGCATTATCATTGGATAAATTAACTGAACTGTGAAACAATGATACACAGTTAAAATAAATAGTACCATAGCAATTATAATAGTCATGTAACCTGATTTGATATTGAAATACCGGACATATGGCGTAATGGAGAATGGTGCATATACCCTGCAAGGGAGAGAAAATTTAGTTTACAAGTTCAATATTTCTTAGATAATTTTAAGTAAAAAAACAACAATGATATTTAAAAAAATAATAATTGAAACAGTAAAATGAAAAATTAAATAATTACAATAACAATCTGTTATTGGTACTAAAGTTTAACTTATTGGCAATGAAGTAGCTTAGAAAACGTGCCAAATTTGTTTAATTAAAAATTTAACATGCATTCTTCAAATGAAAAGAAGAGTTACTGAAGAATACCACCGGAATACCTTTTCTCTAAACAACAACAACAAAAAAATTAGGCAAAGAAAAATACTTAAAAACTATGTCAAAGAAAAGGTTTAATAATGATAACGAATTGACATATTATACCTGAACAAACTGGAAAACTGTAAAGTCTAAGAATTTGTTGAAAAGTTGAAGAAAGTTTTAAAATCATAATATCGTTGTGCATAAAAACATTTATACACTTTATTAAATTTTAAAAAATAGTGTATGAGTTTTAACCTTTAGCTTACGGGGCCCATTTTTTCGATTCCCTCTTTAAAATGGGAGATTTCATGCCCCCTTTGTAAGAACGGCCATTAGTGTGGTTATTTATATATATATATATATATATATATATATATATATATATATATATATATATATATATATATATATATATATATATATATATATATATATATATATATATATATATATATATATATATATATATATATATATATATATATATATGTGTGTGTGTGTGTGTGTGTAAATAATGTATATAAATACAAATATATATATATATAGTATATATATAAATATATTTGTATATATAGTATATATATATATATATATTTTAATGAATATATATATGTATGTATATATTATATACATACATATATATTCATTCTTGCACATTCTGGGGATTCCAGTATTCTTGGGATACGTGCTATCCCACCCCGTTAGAAAAAGTTTAAATGAATTAGATTTTAGACAAAAGTTTTAAACTTTGAGGTATTACGCAAGAAGTCGATTGCCATGCATAGGTCAACTATACACTGCATTTAAAGGCGTTATCTATCAGAGAATTATGGATGAGAGATTTTTAAATAATAGAGATGAATCTTTAACACACTTCTACGTTAGCCCGAATTTTCATAGAATTTTTACAATTTTAAATGGATTATTTGAAAAAGTGCACATGCTTCATTGAAGTTTTCCATTTATTGATAACTTGGGCAGACACAATTAATTTTGCTCTTGTTAGAATAAAAAAAAATATTGATATTTTAAAAAGTTTATACCGATATGCTTGCACCTTTCTATGGCCTCGATTTGCACGCAGTTTATCGGATAGTTTGCATTATTTTAATGAAAGGAAAAATGACATAATACTCTTGTTAGCAAATCGAAAATAATAGCGTATAAAAATACATCCATTCTAGAATCCCGTTATCAATGAATTGAGGTTATCAATTAATTGATAACTTAGGCAGACACGAAATGGACGAATATTGGCTCTGGTCCAATAAAGAAATATTATTTTAATAAGCTAGAGCAATAAAATTCACTCTCATAGCATTAAAAGTTTAAGACACAGAAATACAAAAACTTATAAATAAACGAATGTCGTTTATTGTTAGATCAATTTATGACTCATAAACTTAACGACATTTATAATAATATGAAACTGGAATAAACTATATTTAGGAGAAATAACTTACATGAATGCAAATGGAAAAACTCCCCAATCAAATTTTGAGTTATAGAAGATAAAAAATTTTTCAGTTATGCAGCAAGTAAAAGAATAAACTGCCTCTCTCACAATCATAATAAATTCTGCATTCGATTTCACTCCAAATGGACATAAAACTATATATATATATATATATATATATATATATATATATATATATATATATATATATATATATATATATATATATATATATATATATAATTTTCAGGAATTTCCGTAATATGGACGTAGATCAGCCACCAAGAAACATTACAGTATGAGAATGTGGTAGGAATGTGTCTAAAGATTTCGAAAAAACTGCTATACTTTGCTAGACATTATTTAAAGGTAATGCAACTGTTGTCTAAAGACCTCAACAAGGTAAAAATATTGGCATATCTACAAATGGTCGATGTTTGTCAATAAATTCCTTCAGTTAACTGTAAATTCCACTATATCTTCGGGGCTATAAATTATACTATAACGTAATATATAGTCGCGATTTAAATTATCCGTCTAAAGTTTTTATTTGTTTTATTCACCTAATGCTTAAGCAAAAGTTTTATTCACCTAAACTTTATTTGTATAAAATTAACATTATATAAAGTTAACTTTGGACACAAATATGCGTGTATATTGGGAAATTAAATGTTGGTGTTTCTTCTTTTTCAGTCAATTTGAATTTTAAAATTCTAGTTAAATAGTATTTGAAATATTGCATTGTTTTAAATAAATATGTACTAATCTTAAAAACAGATTCTCATTTCTTCATTAAATGATTTATTTTTAAATTATTTTACTTCATATAAATGAACGTTTCATGCGAATAATGACTAATCTACTCTTTGGGTTACATTTCTACTAATATGTATTTAATAATTTTTGCTTAAGAAATTAGTCAATATTTACAGAAATGTTTAATTTCATCATCTAAACGGACAACTTTTAATCCAACTAATTTCCTAATTCATGAATTCTGTTAAGAATATCACTCATTTAAATCTCAGAATCACAAATAACTTTCTGGCAAACAACATCCAGTCTCTCTTCCGGAGGTGTATTTGAACACGTCTTTGCTCTAAGAGAATCTGTCTGCGTAGAAGCAAAATGATTTTGAACCTATATCGTTAACCCATCTTGACATTCTTAATCAGCTGGGTGATGTACAGTAGGAAAGCTGTTACGACTGGGAACTCTCTGGGGATTGCCGGCGATTCGAATTTGGAGAGATAATTCTATTTAGGTATGTCGAGTTCTTAAGCCTCAAAACAGACATTCAGAGCTGAAGTTATCTCCCGGAAATTGCTTCATTCTGGGCTATGCTGTATTGTGTGTGTATTCTAAGCCAAGACATTACTAAGAATAGCTCGCATAAAAGTAGGAATCTTAAATAGCACAGATAGTATTTCTCGTTTTCAGGAGTAATAATAAACAGTATTATCTAGAATTTGCCCTTTGAGGTTTAAGTAATCACACGTGTGATTATCGTGTGAGGAAAATTCATCGATTATGGTTGGAGGTAAAAGATATGTTTGGTTGGAGGAATGCAGGTCTGTGCAGAAAATTAGCTTTTATTGGAAGATGGAATAATTTTTAACGTAGTATTACGTTCCTCCATAACGGTCCTGAGGAAAGGAAAATTTCAGACGCTAAAACCGTCCGTCCATCCATCCTCGCGAGTTATAACTTTGGCAGAGCGCTAAACCCAGTCTATCGCTTGGACGAGCAGTAAACAGTTAAACAGAAAATTACCAAGATGCGTCAAAATTTTGACATACATAAATGTATATATATACATACGTACACACATATATAGATACATATATACATAACACATACATACATATATACATACAAAAGAGGTAAGCAACGATAAGTAATTCTACGATAATAAACCACGGAAGTTTCGTTAGAAGAGAATACCTGAAATTTTTTCTTACTGTCGAAAGAAGCTTAAAGAGAAGGATGTCTTGTAAATTTAAATTAATTCAAGGAAAATAATCACAGAATGATCATAAGAGTTTTGAAAGAAACTTTTTTTTTCAATTTATTCAAAATCATATACATTTTCAATTTATACAAGTCTTATTATCAAATAAAAGCATTCTCAAAATAAAAAACAACTAAAACCTAAGAAATTTTTATTAGCTTATGTAACTGAAGCTTGTGTAGCTCTCGTGGAAACATTTAACAAAGCTAATAATTTTCTACTTTAAGTTTAATGAAACGTTTAATTTTGCGTGTTCAACTGAAGCGTTTCCAGGAAGTACATTTTTTATTCAAAGCTAATCAGTTTTTATTTTATGATTCACTAAATTGTAAACTTTGTATGAGAAACAGGAGCGTTAGAGAGCCTTTTTACTATTTAAAGATAATCAATATTTAAATTAAGGTTCATTAAAAAGTAAATTTCGCATGTGAAGCAGAACCGTATCCAGGAAGCACAGTTATAATTTAGAGCTAATAAGTTTTTGATATGAAATTCATTAAAAAGTAAATTTTGCGTGTGAAAATAAAACTCTCTTGAAAAAAAATTCATCACTCTAAATAAGGTTTTAATTTTTATGCAGGGACTTTATTCAGAAAATGAAAAAATTTGTAGAAAAAAAATTTAAATTCCTTTCGCAGACCAAAATTCGCAATCAGAGGAAAGAGAGTCATTTTTAAGAAACATATAACTCATTTTTAAAGAATCACAAAAGAAAATGTCATTTGTGTTCCCAGTAGTTGTAAGTCAAACTTATTCACAAGCATTACAGAAAGTATTTACTTACAGTAAAACTTTCAGTAGAATGTATGAAACATATGCATGGAGTTAAACAAAACACGCTGACTCTTAAAATAAACAATAAAACAAATAAATTCAAGCCATTAAACATTTTTCTTCATGAGGTGGGAGATAATTAGTTGTCGTTTTCCCTATGGACAAACAACAACTGGAAAGATTTACATTTTTATACAAATAGTTCGATAATATTTGCTTAAATTTTAAAGTTTAATTGTTTATTTTAAGTTAATGTGTGTTTATGCTCCCTTAAAAATTATTCAACGCTTTATGACAGTGATTCGTCTTCTAAAATGGCAACGAACATTTGATGCTGAGAAAAATATTCAATTCATTCTACATACTCTCAAAAAATATACTAATAGTAATTTCCTCTTAAAGGACTGATACTTCGTAAAAATTGGAGGAAGTGCAAAATCTGCAATGATCCCATTGGCTGACACAATTTTTTTTATTCTCTTGTTATATTTAAAAAAATTAATATTAACTAGTTTAAAATGCTGCTTTCTTTCATTTTTAACTATTTCTTAGAAACATATTATTTTCTGTATATTATAAGTTACAAAAAAGAATAAATTTATTTTTCTTCAAGGCTATTTGCGAATACTCGAAATAAGGAAAGAATGATAATATAAAATGAAGGGACATGGTAAGAGGCATTATCCCTCATAATGCCTTGCTTTTCTCTCTTATCACAGACTAAATGGAGAAATTAAATTTCCCACAACATAAAAAGTATATAACATTAAATTTTTTTTTTAACTTTTTCTGCATATCACTTTCACTTTTTTAAAGTTACAACAACGACAAAAAATAAAGTATTTTAAGGGATTGCGATATAAACTAAATCTGTTTTTATTTAATTCTTCTTTCATGAAAACTCGTTCAGTTATTTTAATTTACAGAATGTAAAGAATGTATGTTTCATTCCTTACCTTCTTGTCCCTATAGTAGAGAATTATTATTTTGGTTTGACAAATATCTTCTTCATTTTTAGAGAAATTTCAGAATTCCCTAAATATAAATTATCTTCAAAATTTCCTAAATTTCCTAAATATAAATACTTTGAATACATCCTTCATTTTAAAATTCACTTTTCCAATTTATCTTCAATGAAAAATGTATTTTAGTACAAAACTTTATATATAAGTATGTACTTTAACAAATAATTGATCCAAATGTTGTGCTACTGTATGCTCGTGAAGAGTAGTCGTGCATGTGGTTGTTACAAAATTTATACTTTTTTTTTAAAAATTTCATCTTGCAATAAATGATTATTTTTGTTTATTTACTTCCCTGTTTATTTGACTGTCTAGGGAGGTGTTCCTTGAATAAGGGAATGCTCATTTATGAATATCATTCTAAAGGAATAGGCAACTAAATAACAACCGATATTTGCATTCCTTTTGAATTTTAGTACAAATGTAAATTAAGGAATACACTTTGTACTAGAATTTTCTTCTGACTGGTTGTGATCTATTATATTTTGTTGTGGGATTATCTGATCTTCATGACTATTCAGGATACACAATTTTAAAGTTTAAATTGATAACATTGTCCTAGTCAGACGTGGATATCGCACGCTCTAATTTTGTTCCTGATATGCTGCAAATAAGTAGAAATAATGTCATTTTATTTCTATCGGTATAAGATATATTCAGCAATTAAGTCCTTCGTCTGGAAACGCATCCGAAACTGAATGAAGAAAATCGAAGAATATTTGTTTTTATCCATTAAGAAAAAGAATTATGATAGATTCGCTAAATCTTTAATGAAGCTAGATTCAGGATATTAATTAAATGCTAAAAACAAGTGGTCATAAACGAGATACAAATATTAAGAGACAACAGAGGTTTGCAAACAATCATAACAGAAAATGGAAATTTTTCTATTCAAAATGCTACAATAGGATTATTGCAAAGGCTTTGTTTTATTTTGAATATCAGCTGATCTAAAATCAAACATTATGGCTACCAACAATAAATGTTTTACGGTACCACTTTGGTATGTTTCTAGAAATATTGCAGGGTTGTTGTGTTCCATATAAACATTATTAGATTAAATTCTAGAGGTTAAATATATTGCTCGCCTGCACATTGCAGTTAAATATCAAATCAGGCAATAAATATTTTACCTTGTGCGTTCATGCATTCAATGGTGTGTAAATAAAATTTTATTCACAACGCATTCACTAAAATTTTGCGTATTTGATTAATGCCATATATAGTTTCTCGAAGAAACGTGAACATATTTTTAACCACATAATTATAATGAAACTGGCTGTGTATTTCTTTCGCTAAGATGAATCCTTAACAACGCTGAAACCTCAAACGTAATGGAATTTTTCTTCGCGTACTGCCTAATGATATTGTAGGAAAAGAGACCTCAACTGAAAAAGAGAATTTATTTATTTGCTTACGAACTAACGTTAGCATACAGAGGCGACGTTTTTACATAGTCTAAAGGTTCTCTTAAAAACCTTTACAAGACAATCTCGTGCTTAAATGTTTATTTCGTTTCATCCTTCCTTTGCTGTAATCATGTTCACCTAATTTGGAATTTTGTTTTTAAAGTGCACAAATGAGCTAGAAAGAAAGTCTTAGGGCTAATGTAGACTAATTAAATTGTCTTCTCCAAGGAGATTCTTAAGTTTATTTAAAGATAAAAAAAATGTATGTATGTTTGATGAACGCACTCCAGTCCCTATGTAGGAACAGCGATTAAAGACTAATAAAACTTGGTTTTTCCTTAAAAAGAGACGTTTCCAAGCTACATGTGATTTTTCATTGCAATACATCTACTTTATTTAATTTAAACAAGGCGTAGGTTGTGTTTCATTCAGTATAAAACAAATGTTAAACCATGATATTTTTTAATTGAATTCCCTGCAGAGTTAGAGCTAAGGAATATTTTCTAGACTGTTTGCCTTAATAGAAAGAAATATTTTAAGCTTAGAGAAGCATCTTTAAATAATACTTTTGTGTATTGTTAGACACCACAACTGCCTAACTATTAAAAAATGAAGTGTTGATATATATTCTAAGTTGATTAAAAGTTAATTAAATAGTTAGTCTAGTAAAATAAAATACACAAAATGTAAAAGATATTTCTTAAATTCTGCATATTCATAAATTTTAAATGTTTAATAAATTGTTATCTGATATATATACTTGTTTCAATCAATAGTTTACGCGATTTACTTGGAGTATAGATCAAAAGTTTTAATTAAACTTTGGATCAATAACATTTTAGCTTTTTACTCCTACTTGTATATTTTTTATATGTCAGAGAGTTTACACTGAGTGGCTAATTTATTACTGTCCCCTACTCAGTGTATAATTGGGTCAGCTTTTGCCCTCAATACTGTTGTGATTCCCTTTGGTATGAAATCTATGAAGCTTTTAGTAAGTGGTTTGAGGAATTTGAGACCATATCTGATGAACTGCACTTTCTAGTTCTATACGATTTATAGTTATGGATCGAGCTGTCTAATGCCGATTTCGATCTCATGAAAGAAATGCTAAATTGGATTGAGATCTAATGATTGTGGAGACCAACTAAGAAAAATGAAGTCTGAGAGGCCATCGGAGTTGTTCTGTGATTAAGATTAACTGAAATTTGAAGTATTGTTGCCCTTCTGTGGACTGGACAGGTCTTGAAACTCTCCTATCAGCTCGAGTATCTAGTAGCCTTTGGTGACCATACTCTTCATGTTGAGGTCCGGTACTTTTTTACCTACCAAATATTTGAGGCGTTGAAAGGCAAAGTGGTGTAAGTCACATTTTCAACTTTTTTCATTTGGGGGCAAATATGTAATCTCCATGTTCAATTTATAGTGGAATTGTCAATAGTTATTATTTGCAATATTGTAATAATTTTTATGAATTTTAATTTGTTCAATTTATGGTGAAATTTTTTGTAGTTTTTGCATTTAAACTCTTTTGACTTACACTACTTGACTTACTGACTTACACCACTTTGCCTTTCACCGCCTCATTTATAAGCATTAATAACTGCTCCTGAAGGAGTTTCACTGATAATCGCTCTTCTAGTAGCCCTTACAATCAATTTGCTTACGATGTCGGAAAAATTTCGTTTTTTACCCAATAATCAGGCAATATATTTCAACTGCCTCTCTACAATCACCTAGCAATCCTTTTTTATACAAATCTCACGTGACTGATTTTCCTGATCATAACTGATTTGCCTGAAATTGTCAGGTGGTAATAGTAAATTGACCACACAAATTATTGCATATGTTAAAAAATGCGCGCGTGATCCCATTAAATTTTCAAATATGAAGTTTATTTGCATACTTTAAGCAAATGGTATTAAGAGTGAAACATTCCCCAATAAAAATGCGTGATCGCATTAAACTTACAAATATGAAATTTATTTACATACTTTAAGCAAATGGTAATTGTGAAACATTTCCCAATAAAAATGCGTGATTGCATTAACTTACAAATATGAAATTTATTTACATACTTTAAGCAAATGGAAAGAGTGAAACATTTCCCAATAAAAACAAAGAAAAAATACATTAAATGTCTATCGCGATCTATTTCTACAAATGAAATGAGCTGGATGTCAAAATACTAAAATTAATAAAATATGTAAATCAAAGGATTTGCTTTCTCTTGAAGGTGAAAAACATTAAGAGTCATGGAATATGCATATGCGTTTTAATGTACTAATGTATTATTAAAAATATGTCTTCCTCATTTAGCATTAAATTGCGTTTATTTTAAATTGCTCTTGCTGTATTTACTCATAAATCAAATTCAGCTAATAATTTGAGCAGAATATCCAAGTTCAAAGATACTGTTTTTACAAAGAAATATAAATCTAATTTTCAGGAAAGTATATGATATAGAGTAAAAAACAAAGCTTATATCATAATACTAAATGTTTTTTTTTTAAAAGAAATCTCATTCAAAACTTCAAGATAAATATAGGAACTGCCAACAAAGAATCTACTCGAAGTTTTCTTTCTTTTCAAATAAGGAAATCAATCCTAAAAAATATTTTTATAGTTTCAGTGAAATCCCTTTCAGATATACGTTGAAAAAGGAGAGAAATTCGAAAGGAGACAGTGTATAAATATTTGATAAGGCTACATTTTAGGAATTAAGATTAAATATTTACTATTTTTCCCATTTTTCCTTTGTAAGTAGCATCAAGTTCAATTAACTGGAAAATTATCAGAGAGGTAAACTGATTAACTTTTATGAAATATTGTACGTTTCCAGATAAAATATATAACTAATAGTTGTTACTTCATTAATGATTTGCTTTTTGAAATCAATATATGCTATGAATTTGGTTTTCTACGCTAAAGATATATTTATATACGTTGATCAAATATGTGTGTATGGTAATGAAGATTAAATCCAGGAAGATTTTGTACTACAGTCGAATCCCGTTATAACGAACTTCAAGGCACCAAACGTTTTGTTCGCTATATCCGAACCGTTAAGAAAATTTCTAGAGTTCACAAAATGTATAACGCATTAGTTGCAATATGTATTCAATGATGATGTATTAAAAATGATAAAATCTATTAAAAATAATCATTAATGAATTAAATCGACTAAAATAGATTACATTAAACTTACACAATACTAATTAAATTACGTACAATAGGAAAACGGCGAAACCAAAATTTTTGTTCGTTATATCCGTGAGTTCGTTATATACCGGGTTCGCTATAACGGGGTTTGACTGTAATATTATGTGGTATTTAACTTTTCATTTCAATAAGGAGAGTGGTATAAAATGTCCGTTTTTGGAAAAGGAGCGTCGGGTTTTAAACCAGCGATCTTCTTATAAGATGCAAACAGCAAAATACATTTTCATTAGAAATTTCAGCTTTATTTTTAGAAAAACATTTTTTTTCACGCTTATTTACAGTCATATTTTCTTTCCGAACAGACCAACTCCCTTTCTTTTAAACTTTGCTGATAGCTGCAAGTATTTCCTTTCATTGCCTTGCTCATGATAACATCTTAAAGCATGCATGATTGAAATTCAAAAATATAGGTTTTACACTAAAAAATACTATATTATGAAATACTATATTATGAAAATAACTCTACAAAATTGAACTACTTCTCACAAAATTTACTGAACTCGTGATATTATACTACATTTAAACCATCACACGGTAGTAAAAATATCTCATGTGTTCAAAGGAAAGAAAAAGTGATGAAAAAAGTATGAATTGGTAGAGATTTTAAAATTACAGTCCCATTTCGTGTTTTTGTTTAGTTTGTTATGAAGCGTATAAAAACTTACATACTTTTAGATGGTTCGTTAAGTTGATTCAGGATTCAAATTATTACTGAACAAATAATGATCAGCTACATTTCTTTCGTTTACTTGGGTAATACGCAAATTTCAGTAATATTTTAACAATCAAGTTTTTACTATATATATATATATATATATATATATATATATATGTGTGTGTGTGTGTGTGTGTGTGTAAGTAAGTAAGTAATTTTTTAAATATTATGCCCTGCATTCTAGCATTTAAATTCCCTTTCCTAAATCCAATCCCCAGTAATATTAATTTATCGTTCTAAAACCCTTAGCCATAGAACTTCCCATGAATTGTATTTCTACACGTGTATATGTACGCATTCAGGAGTGGATTAGCCCCGAAATCTGTGACCCTACAAATAATAGTCACATGTTTACCTCGCCCTCGAGTTTAATGTTGAAATGTGATATTACTTCAGATTCGTTCTTCTGGAATGAACGGATGTACTTTTGGCGCTCTAATAAACGATTCGACACGACTGCTTCCAAATTTAATTTTATTCCTTTCAGGCTGTGTCTAGCTCCAGCCATGTAAATATGAGCTAGTTTTCCCTTTCAGGTTATAATTTAAGGACGTGATGTAATGAGTATATTACATATATATATCTTTTATGATCCTTTATAACTGTTGTGGACACTGAACTTTACCTACTTATCCAGACAAAAAAATGGTATTTTCCACTACTCCCACAGTTATTTTACATTGCACGTGAGTTGTCAATTTAACAAAGATCCCAAATAACAGCAGATATTTATTTCCTAAAGCGTGCATAAGACTTTATCCCCTCCATCATGTTGTACAAAAATTCATGCTTATGTTCCCACTCTTAGTGACTCTTAACCCGACAGGATCAGATGAAAGGAAAAGCATTAGTTGAAATGGTTTTTCATTAAGTCTCTCTATTTCAATACAATTAATTGCACATATTTAATTTCAAAAATTCGAAAATCGTACAAATCTACTCTATTATTAAAATACAAAAATGATGAGCACATATTATAAAATTCGAAGAAATCCGTCCAATTTCTAGATAACCAATAACTCAACATCCTGAAGACAGGATCTAATTCAAATTCACCAAATAAAATATTTTATTAATGACCTAGATAACTTGACGAGAAAGAGTGGGGAGAAACTCGCACTAATTAACTATTCTGTGTGCTGTAAGTCTGACGTTTCAAATTAAGACCGAAAGTCGTCGATCTCGCTTAGAACAAATTGAATTTGCCATATGTCTCAAATATTTAAAGAATGATAAATTAACTAGAAATGTAATGTGCTTCAAACAAACGATTAATTATGTGAATAATATTATAAGAATGATAGCAACTGGAAGCAGATACACTGAAATCAATTGAAGGAAGCGATATTCAGCGGAATGAGCAAATATAAAATGTTAAGTTTGAAAACTGTACACATAAAAGGATCACTTTTAGTAATGAAGCGTAAATGTCGAAACGAAAATATTCCTAATAAAGTGATTTAATTTTATGCTTGCATTATACGACAGGATATTTATGTACTCATGTATACATTATTCTATTCAGATTCAATAATCAAAAATTCGTGATAACATGAGAAAGAGCTATATTTATACATACATGTTTAAGAGGCTGACAGACAGTTATAAAGAAAGTGCCGTTAAATAAATTATAAAATATGATGTTATTAAACCAAATTTGCATACAGGCACCAATTCTCTTGATGTTGTTGTCTGTAATAACCCCTAGCCGGAAGTGCTGCAGACTAAATCCATAAAGGCTACAGGGCTGCAGAGTGCGGCTCCGGTTTATAATGGCACCAGAAGGGTCGGAGTCCGATATAGCCAGGTACTAACTCAATTTTGACCGAGCAAACCCCAAGGACGGCATCTGGGGGCATTGTACCATGTCCAATCCTCTTTGACCTCGTAGAGAGACTTTCCGGTTTGCAGATTGAATGTACCAATATCCGACCTAAACATGGAGGTAATTATATGGTGCCGACGAATTCGATCCGAGCACCCTCAGCACCGAAAGCAGACGGGCTAGCTCTAGGCTATCTCGAGCCCGCAGCAATCCTTAAGACGCGTATAAGAAATATCGTCGCCGTCCAAACCCGAAGGTTATACGGCCCTTCAATAATAAAACTAATCATCCCGACGGCAATCCAGCTCAGCCGGGCCCCAAAGTTTTTCTGTTTGCAATTCGTTTATGTGTCTTTTTTTCTTTTCAATCTGAGGGACTATCTACCTTCCCTTTGTAGGGGGAAGTGTATATTCATAAGTTCCTGCATAATATTCTTGATATACCTTCTACAATAATAATCCGTAAATAATTTACTAGGGACCTAATCTTCAAAGCCGAAAGGTAAGATTTTTCGTGATTCAGCCCATTTGCTACAATTGTATATACAGTGCTTTATAGTTTGTATATTGCCACACTCACAAAGATCTGTTTTAGCAAAAAATCTGTTTTGATAGACCCCTATACAGCCATGTTCAGTTATTGCTTGATTAACAAGGAAATCTGCCTACAGTCTTTTCGTAGAAACTCAAGTAATACCTAAAATACTCTCCTTCCTAAACTGCTTCTCTCCCAATTTTCTTGCCATATATTTATGAAATAATTCTTAATTTTATTCTTAATCTGTTCTTCAGTTAATTTATAATTTCCTGTGATTTCATTCAGTGTTGTCGCTTGTTTAGCTGCAATAAGGCGCGTATAAATACAATGAACGAAGCCGATTATTAAATGCATACGTAGCAACGAACACCACCGAGTGCATTTGCTTTCCACGGTTCGCTCACAATGCAGCACATCAAAGGAAGGTCGTTATTCTTTGCTAGCTGTCGTTCGCTGTATGTGTGTTCCCTGACTGGTGAAAGGTATATGGATGAGATCAAACAGCCCAATGTTCAAAATTTTAGAGGCACAGTTGGCCCTCGGTTCACCTTTATGGACGACAACGCTCCTCTACATAAGCCTCACCTAGTCGACGATTATATTGAAAGCGAAGATATTCGCCGGACGGATTGGCTATCCAGATATCCAGACCTAATCCCTATTGGACATGTCTGGAACTTTTTTGGGAGGGCAACTGCAGCTCGCCATCCCCCACCTAGAATCATCCAGGAGCTGAAAACTGCGTTGCTGCAGATGTGGGACCGACTGCCACAGAGACTTGTGAAGCTGTCCCTCTCCGGCATAGATAAGCGCTCTGAAAGCTGTATGACTGGCTGAAAAAGGTTTGATATGGATCCGCACCCCATATTAGAGTCAATTTATGTTAGATCTTGAAATGTAGGTTTTGGACATCCTGCGATGATGAGCCTAACTGATGATCATGAGAGCGTACTGTAGAAGCGGAATGGTATAATTCCCCGCGGTGTGTGGCCAAGAACAAATCTATTGTAAAGGTGGCAGAGGCAGGAGTGAATAGGGGCTTGAACACCAGGAGGAAATAGAAGAATAGCTGTCGGTGTGGCCATTGATAGCGATCAAAAGTCTATAAATATTTCAAGATAGATGGTTGCTATTTTATGGCCCACAGTAAAATCTTCAGATGATAAGGGTCAAAGTGGTATTGCAAATGAAAATTATGGTGGGGAGGTACTTCGTAGACTATGGACAGGGACAGTATAATAAGGAACCAATTGGGGCAGGAACTACTGAGAGAAAAACAGCCCACTGCCCAATGAAAAAGAGGGGAGGGCCAGAGTGCCCCCCCCCGTAAGCGGACAACAACCCCTTCAAGTAAAAAAGAAAAAGGAGAGAAGGTCCAGATTTATCTCGGACTTTTTTTCTGAGAGCTCAGATCATACAGAGTCTCGAGTGTCTCAGAGTCTAGGAGTAGTGTCAGTAACCCGCCAAGATGATCCGGTATATGACGTGATTTGGGGTCCCTGTCGTCGATGCCATGTTTCATCGCTGCATATTTCAGCTGTATTAAGTGCCTCCCCATAGACTCAAAAAATCATTACTTTGACCATATAGTTTGCCTCTGCTTCTGAGTCCTCGTATGTAAAATGGTAATATGAAAGGGAATATTGTGCTAGTAGCAATTTCACTTTAAATGAATTTTGTGATTTATTAAATAAATGTATGTTAAAGGCCAATGCTCTGTCTTCCTTGCTTGATCTAACACACGCATGCATCCATTTTTTAAAGTTTATTTAATAACCAATATGTACCATGACTGTAGTATGGTATAATTTTTTCTCTTATATAATTGTGTATCCAAACCAAATTTCATTAAAATCCATCCATTAGTTTTCCAGAAATTCGGTAAAATGTGCAAATTTTCTTAACTTTGAACAGTGTATATTATATATTATTATAAATATGTATTATATCTAAAACCATTCTTCTCTGATAAATATAAATGTTCAAACGTGTATATCTCATAAATATATATAGATCGTTAACATTTTTACAACGCGCAATATGTGCGTGTGCAATAATTAAACTGACTTTTGAAGTGCTGTTATCAGAAAAGGACTTATGGAAAGTAGGAAGAAAGTTGTTTTAATCTATTTGTGATCAATAATGCAAAAGAGCTTGGGATTAAACTTATTATGGTCCTTTCGCATACTATAAAAACTACACGAGTTTTGCCAGAGAATGCTTTAAAAAGACCCAACATGCTTTATTTCCTTGGCCATTAGAGTAGCGTTTATTTAATGTGATTTTTCTAAAACAAAGTTAAAACAGATACATACTTAAAGTTAATTATTTTAGGCCCTTTAATATTTTTAAGAGTTAGAAAAACTTGTTTTTGACCATTTTTTTCTTCACGTAAAATGAGGTATTTTATTAGTTAGGTCAAATTACTTTATGGCCACAAAATGTTTATTTTGTATTCAATATGCTTAGCGGTCCAAGCACTTTTCTGACGAGAAAATTGCAATGAGATGTATTCCTTTAAAAAGGCATGCAAAGAAGGTTTCCTTGATGATTATGATCTAAAGATCAGCTGTTACATAATTTATAGATCGGTGGATTAGTGCTTTATTGAGTGACAGTTCACTACATATTGAAAGTTAGAATTTTATTTGTTTTCGTTACTATTTATATTTAATTATTTTTATTCAAGCATTTATCTCACAGTTTGATGATGTTTGCTCTTTGTTTTTACTTTAAATTTTATCAGAATAATTAATATACTGGATAAAAATTGTTCATCTTTTTATCTATGTGTATGTGTCCTAACTGAATTTTCTTATATTATAATTTTCAGAATGTGGTTGATACTCAAATATTATTTTTGCTAAATTTACTAATAACTGCTTTCCAGCCAGGCTTTGGTTGGATTATAATTTTTTTTTCTACTCAAATTAAAAATAATTACTGGGCTGTAAGAAAAAATGCTTTCGAATTATTAAAAACTAATATTTACCAAAAACGGATTAATAAAAAAAATCAGTTCTACAAACACAGCTGTAAAAAAGGTAATAAACATTTTGCTTTTCCACCAAAATTAATTTCTAGTCTTACATAGATGCTTTTGAAAAAAAAAAAAAGAACTATACATTCCTCTTAAAATTAAAAAATATTGCTTAGAATTTCATTTTTTAAATTCTCTCAGAAAATATATATGAAAAACCATTGAACGCATTCAGGCCCTTGACTTAAAATGACATTTTTTTCCCATTGAATTCGTCCCTCTTTCGGAAAATCTGTCGCATAACGCATCTCTCCGAGGCATTAATCAAAAGTCATTTGACGCTGTCAAATCCTATGTAAATGAAAGCCAAAGTGAGTTCTTTTTATTAAGACAGAACACGTATTTTTTTCCCTCTCCCCTTGCGAAACCAAAATCACCCTTAATGCTTTTTCTTTCTTTCAGTTTATTTTTTAAGTGCTTGAGAAACTTTCTATATTAGTTACAGTGGGCTAACGTCTGACGTTATAATCCCACGTCTTTTCAGCAGCTCTTCCTTCGTAATCCGTTTCTCTGCATGCTCTTTCAGGCTTGAGAATAAAGGAGGGAACCGAGGGGTGAAAGAAATAGAATGGGGAAGACGGTTGGAAAAATAATAATAATAATAAAAAGATATTAAATAATAATGGAAGCGTCATGGAAATATTTTGTTGCATTTAATTCCTTATTTTTAGCACTGAAGTACTATTGTTATCTTTTTGACATATTTGCGTTTCTGCCATTCCAGGGTTCCTCAAACATTTCCAACTCAATAATTTATGTAGCAGTGTCTTGGTTACGATTAACATGAGAAAGAAAAAAATAATGAATTTAAGGGGACTGTGGACTTTCAAAATTGTGAAATTTGTCCAAAAATTCGATTTTTTTATTTTATTGAATTGTGAAACTACGGAAGAGTAGGAATGTGTTGCAGAAAGAATTTTTAATTTTTGTGAATACTTTCCTAGTTATAGGTATTTGTATTTAATTTAGATATTATGGGGTTGCTAATAGCAATAACCTTAAATGTGTTTTTCTCAAAATAAAAATGTTCATGTCCTACGAATATTCTAACTGCTCCAGGCGCATTACTAATTATCGTATTGCTTTGAAATTTAATTTTTATATACTTAACTGTATATCAAATGAATCTTACTGAAAATAATTATGCTTCGTAGCTCAGAATTTCTAAATTTTGTACTTGAAAAGTTGATTTATAGGCATTTTGCTTAATAAAAAGGGTGTTTTCACTGTTATTATTTTTCATCTATATATTTTTAATGAATGCTTAAAACAAGCAATAAGTTTCATTGTCAGTTCTATAAGGTATCCTGTAAATAAAAATTACCATATTATATGCAAAACAAATTCGCATGGAACATTTTTAATTTGGCCAAATTTTGATATAATTAATAATTCATAGTTCATAAATTATTAATATTTCAACATTAAATTCTACATATGTATGGTACTAATCACATATTCAAATTTCAAGCAAATCCATTCAAAACGAAAAAAGTTAGGTTTGAAGGTCCACTGTCCCCTTAACCAACAACACTTTGGAGCGTATTAAAAATCTCGAACCAATTTTTTTATGATTTGTATTTTTTTATATGAAGCAGTTTATTGAGTTTTGTACTTTTTGTTTTATCTTTTTAAGACGAAACATTGAACTTCCTTTTTCTTACGTGTCTCTATTCTATCTTTGTTTTTAATACATATTTTAATTTCACTTGAAGGGGGCCGAGTTAGCTTAGCGGTGGCGCGTTGGGCCTCGGACTTGCGGTGCTCAGTTCGAATCCTGACGAATGCGTTGAAATATCTTTGTGTCTAAGCCGGATATAGAACTATTAAATCCGTAAACCGGAAAGTCCTTCTATGAAGTCAGTGGATGGAAGACGGTACGAGCCCCCCAGATGTCGTCCCTGGAAGATGCTCGGTTACAATTGAGGTGGCTGAAGGAGGTGGTGTTGCCTTACCTATACGATACTCCCATTTAAGGGGAATAGGGACCTTCAACCTCGGATTTTATAATTTTAAATTTTTAACACTATATACAGAATAAGAATAATTAATAATTATTTTACTATATTGAAGACACTCAGACTTCAAAATAAGGAATTTTTTGGAGAATAATGCCTGTTTTTTCAAAATTTTTTTGCAAAAATTCTACCATTTTTCAAAATGCTCCATGGGCATTCCATATTCTCTAAAAACTTGAATTAAATTAATGGTAAACTTATATTAATTTTTTTTATATAAGTTTACCATTTTTATAAACAAAATTGTGCATTGATTTTGTGTGTGTGTGAATCTAAAGTCTTAAATAACTTGGTTTTAAGTTCTGCCAGATAATTGTTTATGTTTTTGCATGCTTTTATTTTATTTCATGGTCTATAAATTTGAAATATATTTGAGGTTTCAAAGAACGATGCTCAGTTTTAGGACAAACACTTCAAATATCAACCTTGAGAAATTTGGAAAAAAATCAGAAAAAAAATGAATACGCATGGAGAATTTTGAAAAATTCTAGCATTTTTGAAAAAAAAATTAAGAAACAAGTCTTATTTTTCCACAAAATACTTCTTTGTGAATTCTAAGTGAATTCAATGCAGTAAAAAAAGAATATTTATTATACTAATGTGATATATTTTGTAAAATATTGAAAATTTAAAATACAAGGTTGAGGATCCCTTGTCCCCTTAAAGGAGAAAACTAACGCGTATAAAGGGAGAATGTCTTCCTTGACAAGTGACATGAACTGGAAAAAAAACCAAATTTACGTAAACTTAAATCCTAAGAATTACAATGGACTGCTACGGATGCTTACTTTGGGTATAAAATCATGAAGCGCATTTCGTAATTGATATGCTTAATGTAAAATTTTAAAGTTTACATAGTAAGGGATTTTACATCATTTTTGTAAGCATCAATAAATAAACGTATGATCTACGTAAATATTTTTCCACGTTCTGTCATCGCTTGTTAAAGACAACATAAGAAAATAATCAACGTGTTGTATTTCAAATAAATTTAAAATTCGAATTAAATAAATGAGCAAAACTAAATATCATAGCTTCAAAACTTACTTGGAAAATAAAAAGGACTTGCAGGACTTTACAATTTTAAGCCAGCAAATTCTGTTCAGTGTAATCGTGAATACATAATTCTTCTAATGCAGAATACAGATTTGGGTATTAAAAACGATAAAACACATGATCTCGGAAATTGTTACCCCTTAAAATAAAATGACAAATCTATTACTATAGAATTTTACTAAAATATATTCTATCCTAATCCTTTTTAATCATCAGACAAATTATAGCCCTGATGTGTCAAATCCATTTCTTACATTCATTAATATTTATCAGTAGTAAATATCATCGAATTTACAGTGACATTTTATGAGAAATTCCATTCCTCTCTCTCTCTGAATATATTACCTCTTCTGCAATCTATCCTGAAAACAAACTCTCCTAATAATTAATCAACTTTTATCGGGCGCTGTCAAATTCTGTGTAAACGAAAGTGAAACTGCCTTCTCTTTTTAAGACAGAACACATTCCCCTCTGTCTTGAACGGGGAAGAGGGAAAATCTTGAACATTTTTCTCACTTTTGGTTGGATTTCCAAGAGACTTATTATTAGTTGCAGAAGCCAAGGAAATTATGCAGCAATAAGTTTGAAATTTCTAAGAAAATGTATGCAAGCAAATTTTTTCTTTCTTCACATATTGCGAAATATTTTTTGAGGTAGGGGCAACAAAAGAAAAAAAGAAGTGGGATAAAGATTAATGCATTGTAGAGTTAAAAGTATTCTGGAATTTCAAATCTGAGCTCTAGCAGCTGTCGGTTAACTATGGATGTTTTTGCAAGAATCACGAGTATTATTTTATGAGAATTTAAGTTGATGTAGACATGTAAAACTCCACTTGCAAAATATTACAGTAATTTAGTGAATTATAATATTTAAAAAAATTTTATATACATACATGTAATTGAGTGAATTCATAGATAAAAAAAGTATGCTTAACCTTTCAGCGGGCGTGCCCGTGTACTAAGTGCAACATTTTCGTAATTTTGAATGGTTTGTTTTTACAAGTAAGGTTTGAATGTTCTAATGAGTTTCTATTTATAGATACACCCTTTCTAATGCAGGTCTGATTTTCTGACCCTTGTATTCCATTCCATTCATTGTTAGTCGTGATAACGGGTAAACCAGCGATTATACCGGATTACAATACGAAAAAATTTAAGAAGTTGATGCAGTCGATCAAATGTACAGCTATAACACGGTATCTCGCATATCATGAAGATGGACAATCTTATTGTTTTTTAGATTTTTGGACATAATAGGAACCGATTCGCAAGTTGTCCTTAGATGCATTTAACCAGACAGTTTTGAAGTATGGCAATTGTATCTGCATTCTTTGGCCTTTAATTATAAGTATATTTCAATATTATCAACATTTTATATCTTAAAACGCAGAATTATTATAAAAGTTTATTACAAATAGAATAATAAAGGTTGAAAGAGACGTTGAACTTGTGCTACGCGCGCCTGCTGGTAATCCAAAAATTGGCACGCCTGCTGAAAGGTTTAGTATTATGATAACAAATGCATGTATGGATGACCTAAAAATTTATTCAGATGAAAAGCTGAACAAAAATAAAACGACCAGTGCATATACGTAGGCAAACATTTGTTACAAATAAATCCTCAGGCATAACATTCTCATATTTTCGTGATTAAAACTAAAAATATAAGCAAGCTCACTTCTACACGCGTATGCATAATATAGGTTTGTGACTGCAATGTGTAATTGTGGGGAAGGGTTGAAAAGAAGAGGTATGAGTTAGGTTAAGCTAAAATGCTGAGTAATTTTCAAAAATCAAATTAAGGTCCATTCCCCTTATTTTTATAAATAAATGTGTGCCTTGATTAGCATATATTTGTTTGAGGCAATTTATTTTCCCTTTTAGTTTTTCTTCTGAAATGTACATTGCTTCTTCCTATCCATTTATCCTCTCATCTCACAGAATCTCAACCATCATGACAGTCTAATATTTAGTTATTTTATAATTCTATCCCTCTTACTGCTATTTAGAGATGGAGACCAATAGCATTCATTAGAATTATACGACTAGTATTTATTATACTTCCCACATCTTACCACATGTTTCTTTCCGCTAATGTCTGTAAAGTTATAACTTAACGCAAGGTATTGAGCTAAAGAAGATTGCGTTACAGCCTTCTCTTTGTCTGCAAAAACACTGCCAATGTGTGCTACAAATGATGATTGTGGAGAAGAGCAACATTTACTTCCCTATGATTATTAACCCTTTTGTAGCTTAGGGAACTATGACCTTTTTAAATGCATATAAAACACAATTCTAAACTTCTGTGTGTGTGCGAGTCCGATTTCGCATTGCTTTTAAGCGTTGCTTGGAACTCTGGTCATACAAGTGGTGTCTATATCGTTGCTTAACGATGGGAATCTCAGTTATGTTTTTACGTGTCATATCTACGCAGTTAAAACTTAAGATGTACTAGAAAGAGTAACTAAGGAACATACACACAACCTATTCTCCTTCCTGATGCCATGTGGTGCAAGTCAATCAAGAGCAACTATAATCTGAATGTCGGCTAAAACAAAAGCAGCATGAAATAAATAAATAAAATAGCATAAAAATAACAATTATTCTTTATAAGTAAAATTATAATTAAATATATAATTCAACTAATAAGCAAAATATAAGTGAATTATTAATCTTTTTAAAATTACCCATATTGGAATTTTAAACGTATTAGTTATTATTTGGCAAGACATCACATGAGTTATAAATAAGTAAATAAATAAATAGATAATTGCATACATAATTGAAAAAACTACAAATACAAATTTCCCCAACCTATAGTATAAAAATAAGGTTGAAAGGATTAAATTTTCAAATAAATACTTTCATCCTAGGGTAAAATTATAGCTAAATACACGATTAAACAAGTAATCAAAATTTAAATAAATCGTAAAAACTAAATTTTATTGAAACATTAAACGTGTGCTGTTGAAATAAAGAGATTTCATTATTGAATCACTTGTTTTCTTAATTTGGTTTTCCCTTATAGTTTGAATTTCAATATTAACTTCTACATTTATACTAATTAAAATTAGAAAACTAAATTATAAAAGTTAAAATGTTATCTCTTTGTTCTATGCGGCTAAGAATTTGATAGTAAGCTTAATTGCACAAGGGAAATTCTTTAATGGCAACTAAGACAAAATAAGTAAAAAAGTTTATTTTTTCTCTCAAATTGAAACCACTAGACTAAATATAAGCCTTTCAGGTATATGTTGTTCTTTAAACTTTAATAAAATGCATTCTATTTGCAAAAGAAAGCAAAATATAGAAAAATATATATTTCCCAAGATACATTTTTATTTTAGTGGAATGCAATTTGTGAATCAAACCTTGCGTGAATAAAATATTATATAAGTTTCTACAGATATAGGACATATCGTTTATCCCTCTCATGTATATTTTTCTTTCGATTTGTTGATTAGTTAATGGCGTATATAAAATCCCTATGTATTAGTTACAGTGGGTTACCTTATGAAGATATAATCCTCATGTATTTTCCATGCTTCATTCCTCTTTAATCTCTCCGCCTTCAAGTGTAATTTCATGTCAAGTGAAAAAGGAATGGATCGGAAGTTGGAGTACGTTAAATATTAATGAAAATGTCTGGCAAATTACCCCTTATGCCGAGTCTGACATTACAAAGTACTGCAGTGCATTTTATCTTATTTTATTTTAAGTTTTCATGGATGTAACTTATACACGTGCTTTCTTTTTTATAAGTGTGATTAATTTATCTTCTAAAAACGATATGTTTAAAAAAATCTCAACTTATCGTTTTCCTGTCCTAAATACTCAGATTTTGTCCGCCGATTCGGAACTGAATAAAACTAAAACTTCGGTAGAAAAAGGAATGACTAGGTTTGTACGAGAGTTGCTACAGCAAGAAAGAACAGTTGTAACACACTTTCGGTTGCGCACAATACTTACAGACCACAGATATAAATATCATCTCCATGAATGCAATAAAACCATAGAGATTCAAACACAGAAAATATTTCCTTTTGGTCTCAACGATCTTTCTTTCTGTTTTAGGTTGCATTTTCATTAATCACACAGTAAACTTCTTGGGCTTACATATAAAATGACTTTATAAGCGATAATGCATTAAGTATCAGATTAGATAGAAACAACTCACAATTTTGCAGAAGTTGCAGATAAAGCCTTTACACCTACGTGTAAGTTGACTATAGTCATTGGACGACAGTTGGCATGTTTGCTGCTATTGCAGATGACGTACTAGTTGAGATGTTTTCCGCTGATATGAAAAATAGCTTAATAAGTAAAAAAAACGGAAACATCAGAAGCGACAACAACCGTAAACCAATTTGAAACAATTTTGGATGAAGTATTTGCTTTACTTTTCTTTCAATGTAGCAGCGGGTAGTGTGTTGGATACGTCTGAGAAACAAAAGTAATCGCATTAGGGGTAAAACAGCATTATAGGTATATAATATGTGAGGCATTATTATTACATACTTACACACACACACACACACACACACACACACACATATATATATATATATATATATATATATATATATATATATATATATATATATATATATATATACATACACACGTGTGTATGGATATGCTAGTGCCCTTGAGCTAGTGAGAGGGAGAGAGAAAATATATTCATGCATATATGTATTAGTTCCTGACTTAAATTTTATCATTTTCTCAATCTAAATACATAACTTATTTTTAACGCGAAAGTATCACTATATGTGCTCCTCTACTGTAGATTTAATAAAAAGTTACTTTGCATTATAAATCGTATGTAAATGAAGTCTTTAAAAGAATATTTTATCACATATATCTATTTCTCTCTCAGCTTTATTTTTTAATAACGATAAAATTTGTATATCAGTTATGGTAGTTTAATGCGTGGTGCTATAATCCCACGTGTTTTTGCTGCTATTTATCCCTTAATCCTCTTTACTCAGGGTCCAATTTCCCAACGAAGTGGGGGAATAAATCAGCTAGAATGAAAATAATAAGAGAGGGAATTGAAAACATATAGAGTATATCTCACTTCTACCCAGACTTAGGTGTATATAATTTGAAGTGGAACTCTAAATGAATTTGATACAAACACATTTTATACATGAAACAATGCTTATTGAATTCGTTGCACATATAGAATTTGCTTTTATAGCAATAAGCATACGTACTACTTGTACGGAATATACACTGAAGTGCCACTGAATTACGGATACCTATCTAGTAACGAGTTGGGCCTCCTCTGGTCTTGATAACGGCTGCCACACGACGAGGCATATATTCAAGAAGTTTCTGGAAACGTTCCACTGGAATGGCTTGCCAAATATTGGCTAAAGCTGTCCATAATTCAGTAAGGTTCTTTGGTGCTGTGTGATGGCCTTTCACGCCTTGTTTCAAAACATCCCAAAGATGCTCAATAGGATTTGCGTCTGGGCTTCTAGGTGGCCAATTCATGACAGAAAAGTCAGAGGAATGCTCATCCAACCAGCCAGTAGCCAACCGGGACTTCTGAGAGGTACAGTTGTCTTGCTGGAAAACTCCATTACCGTGCGGATAACAGAACAGCATAAACGGATGAAGGTGATCACCCAGCAACTCTACGTACCGAATTGCATTGAGGGAGGTTGGTACACGCACCAAAGATCCCAAACTGTGCCACGAAAAAACACCCCAGACCATGATTGAGCCACCATGCCCTTGTACAGTTCCAGCCAGGCATGCAGGATCCATGGCTTCATGAGCCTGACGCCATATTCTCAGCCTCCCGTCGGCGTTAAGTAGTCGGAATCGAGACTCATCACTCCATGCTACTCGTTTCCAGTCCTCTACACTCCAGTCTCTGTGCTCTCTTGCCCAGACAAGACGTGCAGCCCGATGGCGAGTATAGAGCAATGGTACTCTCGTAGGTCGACGGCTCCCGAAACCCATACGGTGAAGCGAGCGTTGCACAGTCCGTTTTCTGACTGTACGACTGGCACCGTCATTAAACTGGGTGGTAATTTAAGCTAATGTTTGGCTTCGCTGGCTACGTACAATACGCCCGAGCCGTCTCTCACCACGCACTGTCAAGGCTAATTGTCCTTTGCAGTTTGCCCGATCGCTAGTTTTTTTTCCACCATCCATGTGTTCTTGCTATACTCTTGACACTGTCGACCTTGAAAATCCTAGCTGTCTGACGATTTCGGAAATTGAATGGCCCATGCGTCGCGCACCTGCGATTTGTCCGCGATCGAAGGCGTCTAAATCAGGCAGTTTACCCATACTGGCAATTCCAACAACTAATTCAGAACAACACAGTACGCGCTATATATGCAGTTACCACAGCGACCTCACTTGCGCATACATGATGAGCAGCGCTACACAATTTGCATAGGCTTTGCTATCTCTAATTCAGTGGCACTTCAGTGTATATTAGCATTCAATAAAAATACACTTTGCAATACTCACAAACCAGAAGAGAGTCAAACCAGCAGTTCTGCCACGTAAACTTTGGGCCCCCTAAGCACTAGCGCCAGTTAACACCTGGAGCTGCTTACCTCGTAGCTCCCTCTCGCTTATCTATCAACTTTAACAACCTTTTTACTTAATCAAGCTGCTTGGTATTTATACCAAGCGCGTATGCCGAAATTATCATATCTCAAGCAGCTTCTTTAATTCATTCACTCAAAAGTTCTATTCTTGTTAATCGAATCTTATGTATACCTTACACTGGCCTCCCTCGAAAAAAAAATTAGGTAACTGAGGTCTCAACGGCTTCAGTTAACTAATTGAAAACACTTGCTGGTCAGACTTTTTACATGATGGGTGGCAAAGCCAAGAAAAAACCTTCCATGCGCTGTGTGGGGGAAAAACGCCACTCCCATTTTACAAAACTAACCCTGAAGGGTCCAGGTGACACCAAACAGTGGATTTGCGGAGTTGCGGATACTGGACTTGCCAAATGCGCCCTAGAAAGTCTCTTTTAGTTAAAAGTGTCGACACAATTGCACAGCATGACATTTCTTGACTGTTTGTAGCTGCTCTCCCATATTTTATAATGCACATGTATTATGTTTTGTGAAGTTAGTACATTAGTTAATTAGATGTTATCTGTAGTTAGTATGCATTTTTTTCCTATTCACTAAATGTCCCTTTCAAACATTTATAAAACAGTATGCCGTTTTATTTTTCAGTTGCTCACCCCTTCCCCTCAAAATGATTACACATTATATACAATGGGGAATTTCAAACCAGTTTAGTTCGATTTTATTGAAGGGGGGGGGGGATAGAATAAGAGAATGTATACACGACTTGTTCATGAAGGCAGCAACTTCGTTGCACCAGCCTGTCCATTTCGTGGAATCTCTCTTGATGGTCGCTGTCCTAGTAAAGGGGTTCGGTGACCGTGTGGGCATCCATCTTGCAGCAGGTCGTAGGTCCTGAGGCACTGGTCCGGCTTGACGATGGACAGGAGGTCTCTTGGGAGGAGGCCGACCTAGCTGGGCGGCAGATATCTTCCGCTTCCTGTACTTATGCAAAGGACCTTTAAAACTGTAATTCTTCCTTTTGATAACCTTGTTTACCTTATGTGTGCCACGTTCATCCTTTGATGGAGGTTTTGTAGTGCACACTTTACTTTTCTCCGTACTTTTTAGAGTATAGGCATTAGATTTTAATGCAGATTCTATATTTTCAAACTTATACGCCGCACCAACGCGTTTAGTTACTGGCTTTATCTCGCCCTTTATGATACGTTTACAATTTAGTTCGCTGCTTGTTTCAAGTTTTTCAACAACCTGACTCTGTTTTTTGTATTGTTGCTTATACCACCTATTGTTTACCGACTTAATTACTTCAGTATTAGCAGTTTTAATGCTGGAACCTGAAGGCGCTTTTTCACGTTTTTTATCCCCCTTAACTTTAGTTTTATCCTCTTTTGACGAAAAAGTCTATTTGAAACTTGCGACATCAGAATCGTTATCATTTAAATTCTTTAAAACTGCTTCAGTTTGGGGAACATTAAGCTTTTCGTACTCGTGCGTTTTAATGCAAACTACGTCTATAACTTCCGAAGCATCAGCTAAACTAATTGCAGTATAACTCTGTGTCAACTTTTCATCCTGATTCTCAGTCTGGTTTTCATGTACTTTATTTAAAACCATATTATCAACCTGGTCTAAAGCATCCTCATTTGGCTGGAAACTTGAAACGATAACATCATTACCTAGCGAGTTCCTACTATAGTGTAAAGCATGTTTATTATCGTCAACTAATAAGTATTCACTAACTTCCGTAACACATACTTCGTCATCTACTAAATTTCCTTCATTAACAGATGTGTGAATATCATCTAAAATATCAGGTATAACATTAATACAAGTATCAGAAGAATTGTTTTCTAAACCACTAGCATTAGTATCGGCACTATTTTCAAAAATTTGTACTGGAATTACCGCATTATTCCAACTAGACTCACTTTCATTATAAGCCACAAAAATACCCCGACTTTCACTATTCTGAAAATAATGATTACTGCTCGGACAATTTAATACATTTGACCACACAGTTTCAACAGATTGAACCATATCATGAGAATCAACTTGCCAGTGCACGTAAGGTGCTTGCATATTATTTACTTTAAGTGCACTAATTTCATAGTAATGCCGTGAGCTTCTATTATTTCGCCCGCGATACTGGTTTCGATGTTGGTTTGAAACTCGCGAAAAATTTTGGCGGGGGTGAATACAACTTCTCGTACCTGAGTGAGAGTAAGGGGTAGCGAAGAAATGCCTATTGTCATGTTTAGCTAAAGCTTGAAGGAGGGTAACCTTGCTTGTAATATTTTTATTGTCTAAAAAATCTTGAACACTTGGATTCAAACGCTGGATAACTATTTTTAAGATTACCGCTTCCGTCACCCCTTCTATATATTCCTCACACTTTATAATCTTTTCCATGGCAAAATCTAACGCAGACTGACCTTCACGTTGCCTTAGCGAATAAATTTCCGCTTCTATTTGACTTTGATTAAAGGTCCTGGGAAAATCGCTAAGAAACTGTCGCTTGAATGACGAATAGTTAAAAATCAGATTACAGCTTTGCATACACGTGTACCACTAATGTGCACTACCTCTTAAAGTGGCTAGAGCAATTTTAAGTTTCTCCCCCCCCCCTGGGGTGCATTGTTGCTGAAAGTAATACTCAATTTTCTTTAGAAATTGACTTGGGGGGGCCGCCATTGAAGGTGGCTTCGAATGGCGCAATTTGCTGAACCATAATTACCCGAGGAAAATTTCTAACAGGGTTTTGTTCTACAACACTCATTTTCAAATAGTATATAAGTATAATAACAAGATACTTTCACAATTTAGTTTTATCAATATCAGAGTATACCACAGTATAAAGTTCAAACTTCAAATATGTTGTTCGTTATAAATGTAACAAGAACAACCAGGGTATATATATAAACTTTCGGGTGCCAGTATAGAGAATTTTTAGGGGCACTCTACTTGAATTTGATACAAACACAGTTTATACATGAAACAATGTTTATTGAATTCGTTGCACATATAGAATTTGCTTTTACAGCAATAAGCATACGTACTACTTGTACGGAATATATATTAGCATTCAATAAAAATGCACTTTGCAATACTCACAAACCAGCAGAGAATCAAACCAGAAGTTCTGCCACGTAAACTTTGGGTCTGATAAGCACAAGCGCCGGTTAACACCTGGAGCTGCTTACCTCGTAGCTCCCTCTCGTTTATCTATCAACTTTAACAACCTTTTTACTTAATAAAGCTGCTTGGTATTTATACCAAGCGCGTATGCCGAAATTAGCATATCTCAAGCAGCTTCTTTAATTCGTTCACTCAAAAATTCGATTCTTGTTAATAGAATCTTATGTATACCTTGCAAACATATTACGAAATCGGTGAGGTGTCTCGAAAATTATTTACATATTCAGCTTACTTCTTTCACCTTTAGTTTTTCCTATCAGTTTTTATTCAGCTTTTTTGTTATGAAAATTCTTAAAATTCATAAAGCGCAAGCATAGGCGGCTTAAAATACGTTGAAAATTAAAGGAAATTTGGCAGAAAATATTTTGTTTTGTAAAAAAAATAATTTTAAGACTTTTAGAAAATTTTAAAAACGGTAATTATGAAATATCTCTTAGTTATTTTAGTACAGCTGTCGTGCTCACTTTAAGCATCACAATTGGTTATATCTGTATACTGGAACGTCTTTTCATATGGTACATGGGTGGAAGGATGGTACGAGCCCGCCAGATAACGACGCTGGGGGTACTAGGTCAAAATTTTGGCTGCACAAACCGAAGTCGGAATCCCACCCCAGTGGTTCCATTATAAAACAGGAGTCGCAATCCTTAGCCTGCAGCCATCTATGAACCTGGTCAAGATTAAGTCACAACACTACAACAACAACAGTACAGTCATGTTTTTCGGCTTACTGGTTCCGTTACAGTGATACTTAACTTGCTTGCGTGCAATTTATTAGAAACAGTAAACAAAAGTTAGTAAATAAATATTTGTGCAAGAACTGAGCATGTAAATAAAAACACCTGATTAAAAATCAGGTAGTATATTAAATTCGTCTAAAATTTAGAAGACTTGAGTAACAGCCACCCCAGTGGTTCCATTATAAAACAGGAGTTGGAATCCTCAGCCCACAGCCATTTATGAGCCTGGTCTGGAATATGTCACAACACTACAACAACAACAACAGTACAGTCATGTCTTTCAGCTTATTGCTTCTGTTGACTAAATGCGATACTTAACTTACTTGCACGCAATTTATTAGAAACAGTGAACAAAAGTTAGTGGACAAATATTTGTGCAAGAACTGAGCATCTAAATAAAAACACCTGATTAGAAAATCAGGTAGTATATCAAATTCGTCTAAAATTTAGAAGGCTTCAATAACAGCTTTTCTCATTGGAAAAAAATATCAATAAATTCGAAATAAATAAAATGAATACAAAAATTCAGTCTAATGTATTTATCATTTATAAAGAACTTATCTGTATTATGATCGTTTAATTCTCGGTCTTTGATGTGTCTGAAAAAAAGCTTTGGAAGACCTTTGGAATGGATATATTTTTTTGTGTAATACAGCCGAATATTTTAAATATATAATTAACATTATATTTTATCTTCAGACAAATATAATCCAACAACTCAACTTTAAAAGACAAAATGTTAAATAAAATTTCTTCTACTATTTATTATCATTCTTAATATTGCTAATAGTTTATATCCCATATTCTCTGTTATTTTATTACTAGACAGTTCTTAATTATTTAATTAGAAATTTTCTTACTCTTTTCATCTCTTCGCTGATGAGTCATCCAGTTACGAACCCACAAAATCTTTCGTGGGCACCCAAATTGTTTCATGAAAACATAACTGAGTTTCGTTAGCGATCGGAACATAAGAGTATGAAGGATTACTATTTTGAGGTATGTCCCGCCTCCTCATAGCACTCTCCCTTCCTAAGTCCGTGGGACAAGCTATCTAGTCTTAATTCATCAACCAACCTTTCAATAACTTGGCATGGCTCATAAATTTTATGCGGGTACCCATTATCTTTAGTTCATGTGTGACCACTAACTTTGCCTTAAAAATATTAAACATTTTACAATTAAAAACCAAAATATTTTACCATTTTTTATTTTGCTTCCTTTGTGTACGTTGTAAACATCAGTTTTTTTTTACAACGAAGTTCAACATATTCACTAGAGAATGAACAAGGTATTTTTATTTATTGCTACGAATTCTATTATTTTACTACAAGAAATATAAAAGGGACATGATATATCAATTATGATCATGCGTGATATATATATGTCAGTGAACTGCCACTTCAATCTACACTTCAATCACAGTTTTAAAATTCTAGTAAAATTACTAAAAATTAATTATTATCTTCATATTTTTATGTCATCCGTACAAACGTTTAGACTTTCATGAATGAGTTCTAACGCAAACTTACCCAATATTAGGAGGATCGGGGAATAGTAACTCTCTCCCTTCCAATAGGGTTGAATAAACAGCAGCCTTTAGTACACAGAACAAATCCAAAGTTTTACATGTATGTGGTGACTTTCATTACATAGAGCACAAGTGAGAGCCTCGTGCAGTAAAATTTGGGTTAAAACGAAGATTTAAAAACAGATATCTAAATTATAAGGGAGTGAATAGTGTTAGTACACAACAGCCTTAAGCGATTTTATAACGCTTAGGCAAACGGATATTTCAGCATTTGAAAATCAATACATGTTCGAGGAATTTCTTCGTAAAACCGTTTAATGACCGCATGTATACGAGCTGTACGAATTCATGAACGTTCTTTTCGTTCAGCAAAATATTCATCGTTTTTTCGGCCAGAATAACTACTTATCGGAGGATTCTGAAATTTCTTTAGAAAGAAATGTCTTTAGAAAGAAATTTCATTAGCATGTTTTATCTAAGTAGCCTCCTATCAATTTGCAAATATTGCTTGGTTTTCAAATCAATACAACTTAATCAAATTCGACTCTCGTTTACAACGTTTTGAATGAAAATAAGGCAATCGCCACGTGTTCAGGTGTAAAAATGAAAGACTTTAGGCAAAAATATTGCATGACATGTATTCATTTTCTTTACTGATACTCCTATTTTGATTTCCCTATCGCGATGACCGAATTTTAGATATAGACATGATCATTACATATATAATATATTAAGTTTATCAATACTATTCAGAAATTCTATTTATTAAAGACAATAAGCTATAGTCTTTAACGTTTGAAGAGTATTTGTAAAGGTAATGCTTACATTTCGTATACCAATTTAAATTCACTTGCTTATATAAGGTAGTTCTGTATAATATTTTCCCAAATTTCAACTTTTTTCCGAGATTCAACTAAAACAAAGTGTTTTAGTTTCATAAACGGTATTTTTTATCATTAAATGTATACCCATTAATATATTATAATATGAGCAATTAATTGACATTTAAGGAAATAATCTTTACCCAGAAGAAGCGTTTCTTAGGGGAATATAAGCAATTTGAAAAGAAAATGATGATTCCATTATTCAACGAAAATGAATTCCCAAGAGTTTAATTAGATACATTCTAATGCATAGCCTTGGTTTTTCTTAGTTTTTACTTCTTTTTTTTACCTAAGAATATCATTTTTTAACTTACAGTACATAGGAATGTGAGCAGAGACATTAATTTAACAGCATAAAAATTGCGTTAGCATCATTTTTGATGCTAATGCAGTAGCGTAAATTATAATTCAAATTACTGATGTAAGAGAATACTTTAAGCAGTCGAATTATGTTGATTAGTCAATTTGTACTCAAAACGAAAAAGCAGTACAATCAAAAATATAAAAAAGTGATTAATGAAAAAATTAAAGTTTTTACTCAAAGGATAAAAATATATGTAGCTGCTTCCTACAGAGATTTTAAAACTATTCTATAAAATATTCTGTGATATTTATTCAACTTTTTAATAGTTGCATATATATTTATCTTCCCCGAATAAAGAGTAACTTAAGGTCCAAAACATTCAAAACATCTCATTACAGAAAAATTAAGCTAGAATCTCTTGCATGAAAAAAAAATCGGGAACCATATTTAGTGGATTTTTCGTGCATTTACAAAAACGTTCCAATTTCGTAACAATTTATTCGATGATATATGGGATATCATAGCATTAATTGGATTTCTGCTATTCTTGAAGTTCATATAAAATTTTATTATATTTAATGGGATTTTATTATCGTTAAAAAGAAAAAAATTCTGTCATTAAATGTTGAGATATAAAAGAAAACAATCAAAAAGTTCGCACAATTTACCTCTCTTGCAACTCCTCTACAATAAAAATCCAGACTTTGTTTTATGGTGTTCACTATACAGTGGTATACGTTATAAAGTACCGTGTATTATCCCTTTCGAAATTAAGTAAGAAACGCAGTGCAACAAATTAAGAAGATTGACATATTTAAATTATGACTTTATGCTCTGAAGACAAAGTTTGTAGCACCTAGCTCTTAAAGTTATTCTGAAAATAAAATAAAATCATCCTATTCATGAGTACATATTCACATAGAATAAAGCAGCGTGATAATTTATTCTTAAAATAAAGTATTCTATACCTCCTCAAAGAATTATACATATATATATATATATATATATATATATATATATATATATATATATATATATATATATATATATATATATATATATATATATACAGGTGGTTATCAAAATAATGGAAACACCTATCAATATTTGTGGTGCTTCGTATTCCTTCAAAAACAAGTCTGGCAACCTGTATTTTTTATATAATATAGTATATGTATTATTCTACTGTTAGGTTGCAGTAATGAAGCTAAGGGCATCGTGATTTTGGGGGGAACAGCGCAAAATGTAAAACCTTGCAGACGTTGTGAAAAGGGCAAATTGTTGGAGCCCATTTAAATTGTATGTCTGTTACTGCGACCCGTAGGCAAATGGGTGCTTTTCGAGCTATGGTATCGAAAGTCATGATAGCATACAGAGTGCATGGAAAAACATCCTTTGCCAAACAGAATAGGGGATGAAAGAGAGAGCTGAGAGAAAGAGACGGACGACGTATTGAAGCAGATTGTGACACGAAGAAAGAAAACAACTGTACCAAAATGACCGAAGAGCTTAATCGGCCTCTGCATGTTCCGGTATCAACCATTTGAGTTAGAAGGAAAATTCACAAACAAAGCATTTACGGAAGAGCAGTTATTCCCAAGCCTCTTGTAATAGATGCCAATACAAAATATCGCCCACAATGGGGCCACGAGCGCAAATCCTGATCGAGTATTACGTCGAAAAATGGCATTTGGTCCCACGAATCATTGTTTACATTGTTCCTGGCAACAGGACGTGCGTATGTCTGGAGAACACCTAAACAAGCGCAAGATTGTGGCTGTCTTATCTTAACTGTCAATCATGGAGGTATATCTATCAGAGTTTGGGATGACACCTCATGGTTTTCGTCATGCCCTAAAAGGAAGATTGAATGGGAAGGATTATGTCGAAATTTTAGCTCACTAGTCCATCCTATTCAGAAAACATTGATTCTTGCTGGAGATGGCTTTCTCCGATATGATAATCCCCCTAAATATATCAAGCTAAATATATCCAGCTAAATATATCAAGTATTAGTTTGAAGGGCATGAAAAAGAAGTCTAATATCTTGCCCTGTACAATCCCCCCGACTATAAATCATCCAACCACTGTGATCGGTATAAGCGTATAGTTAAAGGTATCGATATCCACCACATCATTTGTACTGGAACTTTCATGATTTTTCCCTGAAGAATGGTATAATATATTCTTAACCACTATTTATGACTTGTATAATCCAATTCCAAGGTGAATCAGGTGGTATTACATTACAAAGGTGATTCTCCCCGTATTAATAAAGGTTCCCATGATGTTTCATAGCGTTTACATTCTTTTATAACCACCTGTATATATATATATATATATATATATATATATATATATATATATATATATATATATATATATATATATATATATATATATATATACATATGTATACATATATATATACATACATATAAATATATATATATATATAATCTATATATATATATATATGTGTGTGTATATATATATATATATATATATATATATATATATATATGTGTGTGTATATATATATATATATATATATATAACATGTGTGTTATAATTAAAGGGGCAAGTCACTATCCGACTTTAAAATTTTATAGATCCAAGGAACTCAATTTCACCCTGTTTTTCGTAAGTTTTAAATTCTTATTGCTAAAATCCAAAGGCAATCGGACCACACACCAAAAGTTTTATTTTTTACTCAATCTTAAACCATTGCTTTTAAAATCACCTAAAAAAATTACATTAAATATTTGGCGTCCATTGTAATGCTGTTATGTAGTGGATGAATAACAAATGATTAAAACATTCATAATCTAGTTTACGATGAAATATGAAACATCATCATTAAACTGATACCTCCTAGTGTTGTAGAAAGAGTTCTTTTGTATAAAATAGTAACAAGGCAGACATCAAATATTTATAAAAAAGACTACTCTAAATGTAGGTTACCCATATTTCGGATGACATACGCTTGTTAAATTAAATTAATTGAAATACAGGTAACTTAAATTCATTTGGTTAAAATTAAAGTAGTTTTTGTGTGAAACTCCTAACACTAGGGTAAGTGTTTTTAAGTAAGAATAGATAAGAACTGATCAACGTTTTCATTCTGAACTTATTTACCGATTCATACTAAATAGTTATTTTCCAAAAATTTATAGTAGGGAAAATCTCTAAAATAGAAAATAAAAAATTATCGTTTTAAATTTGAGTTGCTTTGTTTAAAGTTATTGTTGTCGTTTCCAGTTTACTTGTACGGGGGATATATTTAATTTTTTTAATCACGAAAATTGCATTAGACAATTTTTAATTTATGCGGGCTGCAATTATCAAGCATGCCACCGTAAACATGGAAAAGATAATTCAACATTTGTTTAAATTAGGAATTCCGGAAATGTTTTATAACTATTCCGAACAAGCATGCAGTGAAAAAGGCCAAACGTAAGTACTTCCTTATAAGCCCCCAAAATTTCATATTTTAAAATATTGAAGTACAGGCATACAAAAGACAATCCTGCATCATTTGCCGAGTGTCAGGTATTTCTCTCCATAATAAAGAAAAAAATCGACGCCTGAATTTATATTACCTACACAATGTAGGAAATAAATAAGCACAGAGCATTCAAAATATTGTGATTTTATTCTGGCAGCAGAATCATACGCATAAGACAACACTTTTTATCACACGTTATGTTGAATTTAATTGACAAAGGATGCTGTGGAAGGATGAGAAGAAATTTGCCCCTTTGCATGGAAAAGAGACCTCTGACAAAAGATCTCATTTGCTACACTTACTCCTATACGTTCAACACATTTACAATTGTCGTTAAGGTTTTTTGTACTAACCTTGTTGGATTCAGTCACCTCAGTGTTAACCTATGGAGAAACTTTGTCTACAATTTACAGCTACATAAAAACTGATGCTCAAATAAAAATGGTATTTTCAGATAGACTAGACATTTCTGCATCTTACAACAGGATTCATTTCATAAATGTCCTCCACCAAAGGAATTTAAGAGTGTTTAAAACACACCATACCAGAATTTTTCCAAGGAATAATTTAAATTTTAAAATATTATTTGCATTTAAAAAAAAAGGAAAATGCCCCAAGGGGTAAAATTTCTTTCTATATTACGGAGTATAAGTTAGAAAAAAATTTTTAAATTCTAGTTCGCAATCGTTCGACACATTTCCTCCATAGATTAACACTGAGGTGAGCTAATCCAATAGGGTTGAATAAACAGTAGCCTTTAGTACACAGAACAAATCCAAAGTTTTACATATATGTGGTGACTTTCATTACATAGAGCACAAGTGAGAGCCTCGTGCAGTAAAATTTGGGTTAAAATGAAGATTTAAAAACAGATAGCTAAATTATAAGGGAGTGAATAGTGTTAGTACACAGCAGCCTTAAGCGATTTTATAACGCTTAGGCAAACGGATATTTCAGCATTTGAAAATCAATACATGTTCGAGGAATTTCTTCGTAAAACCGTTTAATGACCGCATGTATACGAGCTGTACGAATTCATGAGCGTTCTTTTCGTTCAGCAAAATATTCATCGTTTTTTCGGACAGAATAACTACTTATCGGAGAATTATTTGGATATTCATGAAAGTTTCAGTCACCATCAATAGAGCAAACAGTTATTTTTAACCTTTTAAATTCGAAACGAATAAAGTGTAGCGTTGACTGATTGAAGTTAAAGTAATTCGAGGCTAAACCACCCCAAAACACTTCCTACCAAAATGATCGCCCAAACTCTATTACCCTTTCAGGGGCAACAGACTCCACCGTTTGCATGGTGCAGATTTTTTTCCCTATTTTTTATTCTAAAGAATTTTGAAAAATTTTCCAATTAAAAGTTGCAAAATATTTTTTCTTCTTTGAACTGATAACAGATGGCAGTACTAATCATTTTTCTGCTCATTTAACTGGAATGCATTGAATGCAAGTGAAAAAAAGACACGATTTAGGAGTTTGAACTGTGCAAACGGCGCCCCTCAAAGGGTTAAAACCTATGTTCTCTACTTTTCCAACGCCACAGGAACAGGAAACAATGGCACTATCTTACTCCTGACCCAAAAATTAGTAACTGGAGTAAGCTGTAATTCCCATCTCTCTGAGTCTGAAGTAATTTTCCATTGTAAATATAAAAATACCTATCAAAGGTAAACCTGCATAACAAAATAAAATTACCAAAAGTGTTTAAAGGAGCAACGTTAAAAATGTAAACAAAGCATTGATTTTTCTAAAGCTCATTCGAGCAAATGATTACTTTTAGATCACGATTCAGAACGTCTCTCAGGAGACCAGAAGTCCGGAGCTCGATTTTGAAGATAACCAATTGTATTTCAAACGATGATAATCTTCATAATCTGTAAAATTGGGACAAATTCGTAAGTAATGAGACTAAAAAAATTAAGGTATCCCGGCTTAGGATCAGCAGTAAACCGTCATTTTGTGGTTAAAACCTATGTTCTCTACTTTTCCAACGCCAGAGAAACAGGAAACAATGGCACTATCTTACTCCTGACCCAAAAATTAGTAACTGGAGTAAGCTGTAATTCACATCTCCCTGAGTCTGAAGTAATTTTCCATTGTAAATGTAAAACACCTATCAAAGGTAAAGCTGCATAACAAAATAAAATTACCAAAAGTGTTTAAAGGAGCAACGTTAAAAATGTAAACAAAGCATTGATTTTTCTAAAGCTCATTCGAGCAAATGATTACTTTTAGATCACGATTCAGAACGTCTCTCAGGAGACCAGAAGTCCGGAGCTCGATTTTCAAGATAACCAATTGTATTTCAAACGATGATAATCTTCATAATCTGTAAAATTGGGACAAATTCGTAAGTAATGAGACTAAAAAAATTAAGGTATTCCGACTAAGGATCAGCAGTAAACCGTCATTTTGTGGTTGAAACCTATGTTCTCTACTTTTCCAACGCCAGAGAAACAGGAAACAATGGCACTATATTACTCCTGACCCAAAAATTGGTAAATGGAGTAAGCTGTAATTCACATCTCTCTGAGTCTGAAATAATTTTCCATTGTAAATGTAAAAATACCTATCAAAGGTAAAGCTGCATAACAAAATAAAATTACCAAAAGTGTTTAAAGGGGCAACATTAAAAATGTAAACAAAGCATTGATTTTTCTAAAGCTCATTCGAGCAAGTGATTACTTTTAGATCAAGATCCAGAACGTCTCTCAGGAGAGCAGAAGTCCGGAGTTCGATTTTCAAGATAGCCAATTGTATTTCAAATGAAAATCTTCATAATCTGTGAAATTGGGGAAATTCGTAAGTAATGAGACTAAAGAAAAATTTAGGTATGACTTAGGATCAGCAGTAAACCGTCATTTTGTGGTTGTGCTGGAATAAAATTGACATTAAGTCTTGATAGCGCAAATATTAACACATGTTCTGAAAAGCATAAGGGTTGCGGAATCAATTTTAGGAAAACCCAGTTTTATTTTAAGTACAGTGAACAGACGAAGAATCAAGATGGCGAGTTGTGTGTTAATTATAAATATGTGTTATGAGTGAAATTTTCTAGACGATTTCCATTCGTAGTATATTTTTTGGAATTTTTTTCTTTATTTGATTGTGGAGAAGACTGATAATTTATTCTCCAAATAAAATGTTTCTGCTTATAATACTTGTATTCTGTTCTTATTTCATTCTGTAGCAATAAGTAAATACATTTTACATATTTTTTCAAAGATAACTTTCAATTTGATCATTTAATTTTAATTCACAATTAAATAAAATAATATTTATTATGCAGATGTCGAAAGAAAAAACATAATAGTTTGAAAAATTCAACTTTAATTATGTCATTTAAATGAAGCAAATTGCATTTGGCCTATATATTTATGCAGTTTTTGTAGGAAAAACTAAAAGTCAATTAGTACGCCTAATCACATGGTATACTTTATTAAAAAAATCTTGTATGCATCTTTCATAAAGGTCATCATTGATATTTAGTTTTGAAATAAATAATTGAATTTTGCTTATACATTTAGTCAGTTTTTATAGGTAAAACTAAATCTTAATTCATCTACCTTATTACATGATATTCTTTATTAAAATATATAGGATGTATCCTTCGTAGAGTTTAATTCACTCATTGCAATACTTTAGAGTGCATTTTTATTCATTTCATTTTAAAAAGGCACATCATATCATGAATTATCTCCTTTTTTAACTATTTATTTTTACAAAATTATTTTAAATGGATCTTGCTATTTGTTTTGAAATAACTAAATGGAATTTTTCTTTTATATTTATTCAGTTTTTATTGGTAAAACTAAAGCTTAATTCATCTACCTTATTACATGATATTCTTTATTGAAATATATGGGATGTATCTTTCAGAGAGTTTAATTTCCCTCTTTGCAATAATTTAGAGACATTTTTTATTAATTTCATTTTATAAGTGTACATCATATGTATGAATTATCTCCTTTTTTAACTATTTATTTTAACAAAATTATTTTAAATGGATCTTGCTATATTATTTTGAAATAACTGTGCATTTGCTACCTGATAAAAATATTCCTTAATTCACTATCTCAACTTTACTGCGCTCTTTAAGTATCTGTAACTCAAAATTAATGAATAATAATGATTTTTTTTCTTCTACAAAATCAGAGTTTTAACAGATCTCTTCGTTCGCACAGTTTTAATTCCCTCAAATACTCACTGTGTTAACTTTTGTCCAACTTAAGTTTGGACTAGTAATCCCCTGTCTTTTCTGCAGCTTTGCCGTTGATAATCCCTTTCGTGGTATGTTCACCTAGACTAAAGCAATAAAAAAAACTGTCTCCGGATATATATTTCGAAGAGATTGAAGGCAGAAAAGGGGGCGTTGAATGTATGTCAATAAATCTGTTTTTGTTATGACTGCTTTTCTCTTTTTAGAATCTGATCAATACAGATAAAAAGTTTTACTTTAGTTTCTTAGATGGCGAGACGTTTTTGATCTTGACAACTTGTAACGGAAAAGTGAACGGAAAAAAAAAGGGAGAAAGTGAAATAATAAAAGGCTATTGTACTGAATGTGCTTGTTCAGCAATAATCTTTCACGTCTTTTGTCCTTTCGAAATTATAATCTTTGGAACAAATGTTAATAAAGTTTAGTTGTTTTAATACATTATTTCATCACTGTAGTATATTTACTGCTTCAAAGGAAAATATTTTTTTTTCAATCTTCAAAAACTTAGAAGAAATCTGAATTATTTGAATACATTTTAAAATGTATTGTATTATGTTTTTAAGATTTTTAATTTAAATAGTAAAAAATTATGCAATAAAGAACTACTGAAACTAAAAATGATATATTACTCTAGATTAGTTATTTATTTGGCATCTGGTGGTGATAAAGATCAAAGATATTGAAATCTTTCAACCAAATTCATTTCAACCAAACAAATATAATAGTGTGCAGAAGTATCTGATGATTTTTAATCAAATATCAGGCATTTTTTGATTATCTTTATAGAAATACACTGCTAACCATCTCTTTCTTTTAAAAAAAAGTTTCTCAGTGCACGAAACTATCCTAAAGTGTAGCTATAAATATAAACGAAAATATTGTATGTATCTCATAATATTTTAATCCTATAGCATTCTATAAAAGGTACTTAGAAAAAGCTTTTTCATTGGGTCTTTTTATCTAAATCTAGACATAATAATAAAAAATTTGATATCAGGATGAGGCATCCAGCATTTTTCTGCACGCAATAATCTCATCTCCCTTGTAAGCAATAATTTATAGGAATTAAAAACGATTCTATATAAGAGTTCGTAATACAGTAATGCTATTTACTGTCGTTATTTACTGATATCTTGCTTACAAAATTTTAAATGTCTTTTATTTATACAAACTTCTTTCTTTCATTTAAACAATTTTCATTACTTTCTCTCTCTTTTAAAATTATTTTTCTGGAATCGTGCAGTTACATCAAAGAATAAAACTTATATACATTCAATGTTTTTAGTAAATGAACTAATTTTTTATGAATCCTGCTATATCTTAAGAATTTCTGAAACACTAAAAATATTAGTTTTTGCAAGTGTTCTTACATATCAATTTAGGTGTCTGAGACATATTTTACACTAGTTAAGAGCTTAACCCATTCAAGGTCAACAACCTCCCCCGTTTGCACGGGTCAAATTTTTTTCCGCTTTTTTCAACCTAAAGATTCTTGAAAAATTTTCAAATTAAAGGTTTCAAACTGATTTTACTTCTTTAAACTAATAACCGATGGCAGTACTAACCATTTTTCTACTCATTTAACTGGAATGCATTGAATGCAAGTGGGAAAAAAAACTAGTTTTAGGCGTTTGCACTGTGCAAACGGCGCCCTTCAAAGGGTTAAAAAGAAGCGATTCGGCCTTTTTACTATACTTTTGTGGCAATTCTACTGTCCAATCCAGGGTTGTAATGAAGCAAACTAGTTTACACTAAATTATTTATTTTCTACACTACAGACATTACAAACATGAACAAATAAATCTTATAATCTGGTTTACGAAACGTTGAACTCCATAGCTCACCCCAGTCTCGCTTACTAGCTTACTCTACTATTCCGAAAACCAAAGTACTTACATAGGGAGAGAGTGCATTGCAGCGCCATCAAGAAATCATAGATTTGAAGTTTCAAAAGCTTTCATCTTGTGAAACAGGGCTTTCTTTATGAGACGTAATAACTACAACCCTTAATAAATCCTTAACAAATATGCTAATCTACTATGGATAATCATTGGTAATCTACGGCTGGATGGATCATGAAGTGAAATTTAACTGATCATACGGTTTGCTTCTGTTTTATCAGAGTTCCTATTGAAAATGTCATGATAATTGATGTTCCTTTGGCTATCATAATGATTAATTTCAATAGCACAAAATTGAAAACAAATTAATTTTCCCCGGGAAATGGGACGTAAGGAATTTTGAACCTACTGAGAGCAATGTATTTTGTGAGTTTATCTGAAAAGATGCGATTAGGCCTTTTTACTATACTTTCATCTTGTCACCCAGGTCTTTCTTTATGAGACGTAATAATCATCATCCTAAATCATTACTGGCAAAATTTATTTTTCATTTTCCCTTTAACAAAGGAAAGCAGTAAATGATCTTAACACCATATTTCACAAAAATACACAGAATCACCGAAGCAAAAGGTGACTTAAGAAATCTCCCCCACCTCCAAAAAACACACACCCACTAGATGGTCGAAATCGATTTCATAAACGGAGTTATAAATTATGCCCTTTTTTAGTAATATAAAAAAACTGTCATTATTCCACTTATCAGCGGATAGCAATATAAGCCCTCACAATCTGTGGTACTGGATTGGGCAATCGAGAAAGGCCTATCCCCTCAAAATTAGTACACCCTTTTGGTTGGTACATTGAATGATTTTTTTTATTTAGGTTATTACCATATGAACACGCATAATATATTAATGCACTAACATTTTCATTCCAGTGTAGTCGTAAATATCTTGTTTACCGATTCAAATTTTTTGCAGTAGAAATAACTATGATGGCTTTCATTACTGGTGAGAGGATAATAGTAGTTTTTATGAAACACCAATGATACAGATTAAGAAGAAAATTAATCGACTTTCCCAGCAGGAAACTGCATAAAAGAAAATGTTTAAATGGTCACAAAATTAAGTAAAGGTCAATAGTTTGAAATTTCTTATAGTTTTTCATATCTATTCTTTATATATTGTTGCGTATTAAAGCGCGCGGAAAGTTACAAATGTACGTTTGGTTTATAATTCTCATTGCTTCAAATAAAGTGAAGCGTTTGAAATAGATTTATACAGAATATTGAAATATTTTAATAGTAATACTATGTAGCAACTTTCATATACGTTCTTTTTCATTTGTTTAAAAGTTTTTTAGAAATATTTGTGATTAAAAAGATGTAAAGGGTATACCGCTTATCATTTTAATATCATTTTACTTAAAATAAAATCATAATTAATACTGCCAACAGTGATGTCTCAAGATTCTGCAAAAATAAATTGTAATAAGCGGGATGTGAATATGTGTTATCTCTAGACAGCTATCTAAATTGGTAGGGACCACCCAGCCGAAGCTGTCAGTAACAGATTTACGATACCGATATTCGGGCGTCAAAGAAAGGCGTTGTACAGAGAAACAATACAGATGTCATAAAACATGGAAAATTAAGGAGTTAGCTATAGATTGGATGTCAAAGGTCGAAAAGCAGGGAACTGTCCGATGAGAAAATATTCCAGACACGGGAAGGCGCCAGAAATAATTAAAATGCACCGAAACATGTAAGAGGTGGCCAATGCAATGACGGGAGACTGAGAAGTAACCTAGAAACAAGGTGGCCTGTCCCTCATCCCAATAAAGGGGTGGTGCGAGCGAATGAGAAGACAAGAAGGCCACAGCCAATGAAAAAAAAATAAAAGGAAATATATATACGAGTGTTGGAGCGTTTTCGAGAGAGTCCTTATTAAAAAAAAAGATGAGAAACTAAGCTGCCACAGGGCTGACGAGAATCCAAATAATCCGAAATTGATTGTCCGACGAGAGAGCTCCCTACGAAAAAGAAACGAAAACGAAACAAAGCTGTTACGAGGCCCAGAAGAATCCTGTGACGACGTAAATTTGCTCAGCGCAGGTCCACAAACTGAGACAAAGGCGGCTATCCCACGAGTATGGAAAAGAGATGATGAAATAGTGCTACATGGCCGCTACCTGAATGAAAGTGTACGCATCCTCTTATAGTGGTTAGACGACAAAGGAAGTTACGGAGATTAGAGACCAGTGAGCAGAGATCACCGAGGGAAGCTTGCTACGCGGGGCCGAGGTTAACGCGCAGACGACCACCGATCAGTGTTGACCGACCCGCAGAACGTCATACAAGTGATCAACGCAGATCAACATACGAGGTGTTCTCCAAGTTATAGTCGACCACTGAAATCTCGATCTATTTAGTCACGAGATACAAAACTATCTAAAACTCTCTATAGTGACCGACAAATACTACGCGAACTGTTGTGAATAAGTGGTGGAGATGAGAGCAACCGATAGTGACAGCAGCCCCATGGGTGAGCATATTTGCTAATATAATTTCTTTCACATCCTTGCTTATTACATACTCGCCTCTTACCCGTAAGCGTCGGCATTGCCTAATTTATGATGAATAGTATGCATTGTAATCGCAATTGAATGAATATATATATATATTGAATAATACTACAAATTCAGCATGATGCTAAATAATGTGTGTGTGTAAATATATGTGTAAATAAATTGTAAATATGTATAACTAGAGTGTCTTTCTTGAGAGTTATACCCCTTTTATTAGTTGAGTTGCTGAAACAGAATTGGACGCAAAGGTACTCATACGATCACAGTCTAACGACCCCACCGGGGTCATTACATAAATATTTCCCTTTTTGATAATAATTTGCTACTCATTGGAATGCATGCATGAAATGATTTCAGCTATTTTTTTACCACATGTTCAAGGATTCTTTACTTAAAATAGACAAATATGTATACCTCTAAAACGGACAAAGATAGCTGAAGTCTTGAAACACGTGCTGCAAGAATTTCAGCACGTGTACGCAAGTCAGTATAAAAAACCTAGCAAGTCAGAGATTTCATTCAATAAATGTATTAAATTAAATGGAGAAATTATCAGCATACGCTTAAAGTGCATAATCGTGTGGCATTATTATTACTTTACATTATATCATATTTTTTCCCGCTAATTTAGTTTACTATTTTTTGTGTTATAATATCCCTTATACTAATATATATACATACTCATTTTTAAATTACCTATTGTAACATATATCAACAACATAATTTGACAGCGATTGTAGTAATACGGCAAAGCAACTATGAACAATAAGGCTTATATAATTAAATTGACAGCTATTTGTGTTCGTTATAACAATAGGTAGGCTGCAGCATAGCTAAGTACTAAAACAAAGTTTGGATAAACTGCAGCATCCGTATTGTTATAACGCGCACAAATAGCTGTCAAATTAATTATATATATATATATATATATATATATATATATATATATATATATATATATATATATATATATATAGAGAGAGAGAGAGAGATGGATAGATATATATTATTATTATTTTTATTACTGAAATTAAATAAAACAGCCAGTGAGAGAAGGTGATGTTAAAACGCTAACAATAGTCTCTTTGTTGCATTGCCTCAATTTTCTTAGTTTCAACCAAATCTTAAGTCATACATTCAAGCTAAAACCAAACATAAATAACTGTATCATGTATAACGAAATTATACTATGATACTTATTTAATAAGAATTATTGAAATCATACATTACTTTATAAAATACCAAAGTATCAGACATGTAATAAAAGTAATGGGTATTACATTATTCGTGAAAGAATGAAACTTCTTTTAATTATTTTATTTAAATATATGCCTGAAAAAAAATGCAGCAATGCATCCTATAACGAAATCACTTACAACTCATCAACACTATCAAATGGGATTAATATCTAATGAGGAAAAAATTTTTGAATCCTTAGATAACATAATTGTATTAACAGGAAACAATTTCAAAAATTAAAATTAAGTTAATTAATTTATCAATGAAGGCACAAAGATAAAAGTATAACAAAAGCTCTTGTATGAAGAAAAATTATAATATTAATATTATATCCTTAATTCAATGTTAAGATAAGAAACTAAAAATTTAAAACCGTAAGACATTTAATAAACTATTAAAATTAACTGACAAAATTGAGTCAATATATTTCTATATGCATTTTTTAAAAACTTTCAATAATGGTCAATTAAAAGAAATCACAATTGAAGCAAACTTGCTTTATCGATCAATTTAAGTCTTAAGTATTGACAAAATTTTAAATTATCTATTCGATATATTTAAAAAATTCTGTAAAAAAGTATCAGATACGTAAATTATCATGCAGTTACTCAGCAAATAAACCATGTGAGGTTTACATAAGATTCGATTCACTATAATCGAACTTTTAGGTGAATAAATCTAAAGTAGTCGTTTAAGATATACTAATTGTAGCATACGCGGTTGGTATAAATACCAAGCAGCTAGATTAAATAAACAGAGTGTTGAGGAAGAAGCGAAAGGAAGTGAGAGGAAGTGAAATTAGAAGTAGTGCTGGTGAAACGAAGTATCGAGCTGAAGCTAGGCTTAGAGTCTGGTTTAATAGTAGTTGAGTATTGCGAGCAGCCGCTGGAGGCATAGCTAGGTTGCTTCAAACCTACGCGAGTCCTTGTTAGGCTCAAAGTTTACATGGCAGCACTGCTGGTTGACTTTCAAAGTATTTGTGAGTATTGCAAAGTGTATTTTTCTTGAATGACTAGTTATACAAGTGAATATATTGAATTGTATTTCCCTTGCTTGAATGCTATATATATCTCGTACTAGTAGTACGTATGCTGTATGCTGAAAAGCAAAATCTATGTGTGCAAATATCTAAATTAACATTGTTGTTATGTAACAACTGTGTTTGAATGAAATTATTTAGATTGCCACTTCAAGATATGCATACCCAAAGTTAGGGTAGAAGTGCATAATTCTCTATAACCATTTTAGAGAATATTTCACCAAAGTATGTACATTAGATAAATAAATAAATGCTAAAACAGTTAAGTTAATACAACAGTTGATTTACCTGATGTATTACGAATTTTTTAAGGACATTTTTTTTCATTTTCTGAACAGGAGGTACAGTTTAATTATCTTTGAAATTCAAATTTGTTGGAATAGATTGGAATTTCCAAACTATAAAAATATTTATCCACTTCTGTCACTAAGCAGTATATATAGATCTCTCATTTTTGGAAAGTTTCATACTCAGAGTTTGTAATATAAATCTCTTCTTTTAAAATATTTGGTTGCTTGCGTTTTTTTACATGGAACTCTGAGATGGATCTATATTATAATATTAAACGTATATACTTCATTGCAGTGAAATAATGAAAATATAATTTGTGCAAAATTAACCATGAAGCGTTAATATTATTATTTACTAATTGGAAATATTTTATTTGCTCTTAAGAGAAATTATTTCTAAAATAACAGATTTTTTTTGTGAAACGCAGCAATTCATATATCTAGAAAGGCTGTTTTGCTCCTCTTTCAAAATATTTTTTATGAAATTCGAAGTAAATTATGAATATAATAAAAATGTTACCTGATACCACGGTAAAATTAACTGTTGTTTCCACAAGTTTCAAAAATCAAGATTTTATGAAAAACAAAATTCTACTATTTTGAGTTTATTAAGATATTAATATAATTTACTCGTCGTAAAAGCAAATAAATGGCAAATTCAATTTAAAATGTATTTGAAAAATATTTTGATATCCCTTATAGAAAATTTTTACATCACACAACATTCTAAAACCAGCTTTTAATGCAATTTGTAAATATTTTAGCTTTTACATCTCCTAAAATTTATTAAAAACTCACTATGACTCGCTATCTTTAATGTATCACAGTAAAACGTATGAAGAACATTAATATCTTGCTCGAGAAATAAATTAAATTTCGAAAGCTGCTCATTTTAGTTTTTAAAAGCTATATCCAGGCTATATTTCTTAGTCTTTTGATCTTCAAACTTTTACATGCACAGAATATTTAATGAGACGAGGTTTTAATTTATCTCTTTAATACACCAAATTTTTCATATTTCAGTAGCTTCGGTGGAAAATTTATCTCAGCTTTTAAATAAGCAGTTTTATTGAATTTCAACCGAATTTTCTGTTTTAATATTATCATTAATTTAAATTTTATGAAATATATTCGCTATATTCACATTCAACCAGAAAATTTTTTTGAAGTATACCTATTGCTTTTCTTTGCAAAAATTGTTTATATTTATATTTAACCCTTTTAACGTTTTCTTTCTGTAAAGAGGCAAACGGTTTAAAAGATACAAAAAATTTTGTGTATCAGTGTAGCAAATTAATATTGAAAAGTCAAATACAGATGTCTTACAAATCGGGCTATGAATGACACAACAAATGTTGAATATTCAAAAATAAAATTGAAGAGTTTTCAACGTCCTTCAACTTTTTGCTGTGGGTGACATTGCTTCGTTCTAGGAATACTATACTGGGCAGCCTAATACACTGACGCTAATTTTTATGCATTACTTCAATATTTACTTTTTACTCCATAAGAAACATGCCACTTGTTACTGCATTCTGAATATTAACTACTACATTAAACAGCATAACGCTCAAAATTTAATGTAAAGCCCCACACTCTGGGTCTCTCAAAGTCTTTGTCACACAGTTTTAAGGCTAATAAACCTTATTCCTACCTTAAAAATTTAAACTACAATAACCTAATTTACATTTATTGACAACATATCGTGGGGTTACAAGTGAAAAAAATGCCAGGGCTATAACTCAATTTGATTTTATAATATTACTACCAAAGAAGTTAAAAGAAAAAATCTTTGATCAGTGTTTTCTCAAAATATGGTTTTTTTGATCAAGTTATGGGTTTTTTTATGTTTATAATCGTTCGAAATTGGCTCTAAACTGCCGTTCTAGGTGAGTTTAATCCTTGTGTATCCCAAACTTTGACCGCTTTGCTTAAAAATAAACACCCAACTAGGTATGAAACACAATTTGTTATTTTCCATGCAAGCTATATCCACGATGTTTCATTAAGGTTATAATGTAACAAAGGCTTAGGTGTTGCGATTTAAATTAGTAAAGAGAAATTCTTATGGACTATAACTTGTTTTCTTAACTAACTTATATAAAAAGGGAGTCTGAGAATAACATGGATAGAAACGATCCATTAAAGGTCTGATTCGTAAAATTTTGAGACCCATATCATTTTAATTATGGAAGCCATTTGCTTAAAATTCGGAGAGTAAATTTCTGTGGTGCGCACATACGAGGCCAGAGAGAGCCGCAATCCAGTTTTTATATTTTATAAAGAGCCACACGTAGTTGCACAAATTCAAAAAATGTATTTGATGTGATTGCATATTTTCACAAATCACATATAAGAAGACATATTAAAAATATAATTATGAAAAGGAAAATAATAATTTCAAAATTTTGATAATAAAATTCATGTGCAATAAAAATCAAATATTAACAAAAATCAAGTATAACAAAATTACATTTATTAATAAAAGTATAATTACATCTAACGACAATATTTGGACAATTTTTAAACATTTGGTGTAAAATTAGTTAAAGCTGTCCGCAGAAATTCTTCAAAATGTTGATTAGTCAACTGTGAATGATGTTTCGACTTCATGAACTTCATTGTGGAGTACAAAGATACATAGCAAAATGTTGTACCAAAAATCAAATATAGACGCTTTTTTTTAAGTTTGGATATTTTGATTCGGGCACGAATTTCCAAAATTCAATCATAGAAGAAGCTTTGAGCTGCATTTGCAATGCCTGATCCACTTTCATCTCTGATAACTCGGAATTCTGCGCAGGTCGGTGTTACACAAATCGACCGAAAACTAAAGTAGCGCTAGCAGTGTAAATGTGTGTGGTACATAATTATGTGCTATATGCAAAACCGCTGAATTCCATCTACGCTTCTACCCCCTTCAACATGCGGTCTGACTAATACGGTTTGCTCACACGCGCACTACAAACGGTTCAGAAAAAAAAATAATAATGGGACAATTGACTTTGATTCAACGAAGAGCCGCATTTGCCCACCGCTGGTATATACATTGGGGCTCTGTATTAAAATTCGCATTGGTATACTTAAGTTTTTGCCAATTTTAATACTGAACCGCAGTGTATATACTCTCACAATGTTTAGCAAACGGCTTCCATAATTAAAATGATATAGATCTCAAAATGTACAAATTCGCATTGATTGACTTAAGGCGACAATGGACCATGAATTTTTTTTTTTATTTATTAACCAATTGCTATGAAATTTTGTATAGTTATACAGTGCTGTTTAGAGATGGAAATTCTAAATTAAAAAAAATCAGAATGTAATTAAGATATTAATTAAAACCAGTTTGTTAATTACTCTATTTAAAAATGCTCCATGTGCATTAATTATTGTCTCATATCTAATTTACTCTCATAAGCTAGCTTTATATAGTTATAATAAAAGTTAGTAGCAATATATGATTTACAGTCATATTTATAAAAACTAGAAAATAAATCGATAAAATTAGGTCATTTTATGCAAAATTTTAACAAAAAAAAAATTTTATTGTAAAAATTTTAAGTTGTTTTAAAATAGTATAATGAATTGATTACTAAGTTTTATTCTAACATATATAAATAATCAATTTATGAAATTTTATGAAAATTCAAGAAAAATTATGACACATGGAGCATTTTGAACTTACCGAAACGACATGAAAACTTGTATTGAGAAAATGGTATTTAAAGTTATAATTTGACTAACAATTTCATTGTTTACGTTTGAAAAAAATACTTGTAACTCGGTTAATAATGATCGGATCAACATACTTTTTTTATATAAAGCTGATGAGTAGCAGAATCATTTTCTGACAGAAAAAAAAAATCGTTTTGGGGACATATTTTTTTGTCAATCTGAAGGTCCATTGTCGCCTTAAGTTTTTATTCCCTAGAATTTAAGTACTGGAGAGCCCGTGGTCTAATGCAGTATTGGCCAAACGACCGGCATTTGTAAAATAAAAGATAAAGAACTTCAGTTTTTATCAAAAACCAATGAATAAATTAAGGGTATTTATGCTATACTAATTCAAGATGAGCTTAGTATTTCCACCATTTTACTTTTCATTCTCTATTATGCGTCCTCTAAAAAGAGTTTACGAATAAAATAAACTAAAATAAATATTTTTTAAATTTCGAAATATTTTTTGGACAAAGTGGCTCCTAAAAGAGCATTAGTGTTTGAATAATATTGGTATTTTGAATATTTTTTTTGAAGTCGTATAAAATGATAATTCAAAATACTTTGCTAAATTTTAATCGGGAGGTGATCATTAAATTTTACGTGCAAGCAAAGTTTCAAGTGCTCACAGATAATTTTGTCTTACTCAAACATATTCTCGCGAATTCTTTTATAAGAATTTAATTGTGGCCCTAAACTCAAACAAAGAACACTTTTTATAAACCCGTAAAGTTTTCACTGATTAAATTCCATTTTTAAACTATGTGCAATTGAAAAAAGTTAAAATCTTAACCCAGCTTTTAAGTTTACTTTTTGTGGTGTTCTTCCTTAAATACTCAAGTGCTCCTCTTACTAAGCGCCCAAAGAAAAGATAATTTTGTTCAGAAATATTATTTAACTTGCGAAATAGTGCCAATTAACTGACGAATTATAATGGTAAAAATGGAGGTAGAGCGTGCTGTGGAGTTGTATAAAGAAGTTTTATTTTTCTTCGAATGTAGTTTAATCAGAATTTTAAATTGAAATAAAACTTTTTAATAGTAACTAATTCCCAGTGTATGGATTTCGAATTAAATATACTATACAAAATTAGAAAATATAAAATACCTATAAAAAATGGACTTCTATAAGAGATAACTCAAGTTTCTAGATGAAACCGGTAAACTATATAAAATGGGACTTAATTAAAAAAAACTAACAGAGATTATCAGTTTCTTTCTTGAGAAAAGTTTTTGTACATTTTACAAATTACATATTTAGTACATATTCTTTGCTTCAGAGTCATGATTTTTCATTTTCTCTTGCAATCTCTCTTTTATTTTTAAACTTTTTATGCTACGTATAAATAAATACGGGTTCATAATATACAAATTACATGTAGAATAATAAGCTAAATTTGTAAATTTCATCCTACATTATACATTTTTCCCCTAGATTCAGAGCATTCATTAGTGTTTTTATTTAACTGTAATATGTCTATTAACTAAAATATGTTATCAAATTCATCATTATATATATATATATATATATGTGTGTGTGTGTGTGTGTGTGTGTAATATACCCATTACATCACGTCCTTAAATTATAACCTGAAAGGGAAAACTAGCTCATATTTACATGGCTGGAGCTAGACTCATCCTCAAAGGAATAAAATTAAGTTTGGAAGCAGTCGGGCCGAATCGTTTATTAGGGCGAAAATACATCCGTTCATTCCAGAAGAACGGCGCGGAATAATATCACCTTTCAACATTAAACGCGCGATAGCGAGGTAGATATGTGACTATTATTTGTAGGTTCAGCAGATTTAGGGTTTCACGATGCTAACCCACTTCTGAATTTCATACACGTGTAGAAATGCAAAGGCATACGATTCATGGGATGTTCTGTGGCTAAGTGTTTGAAAGCTATAAATTAATATTACTGGGGATTGGAATTTGGAAAGAGAGTTTAAATGCTAGAATGAAGGGCATAACATTTTAGATATTAAACAAACAAACAAACACACACACACCCACACACACACACACATATATATATATATATATATATATATATATATATATATATATATATATATATATATATATATATATATATATATACATATATATTATTTTTAATTAGAATCCTAAATACCAAACCGTTACGCTTAGAAAAAAAATAAATTAATGGTCAAGATATATCATATACTCTTGTTCTAAGATTTTCATTTTTTTCAAACAAGGATTTAACCATTTAAAATTCAGTATGAATATTTTTCACATATATAAGTAAAAAATATTCATAGCTTACAAGTAAAGTAATATAAGCCAATGTAAAGTTCATAGTAAAATAAGTAAGTAAAGTTAGTAAACTGTCCGAAATCACACACTTGAAATCAATCCACTTTCAGAGCTATAGATAATTACTAGTCCATAATTTTAAGCTTTGTTTATCTGAGGAAATTGTTCTGTAATTTTTACGATTATTTTCACACTTTGTGTGCGTTTCAATTAGTCATTGTTCTCCCTTCCGGAATTTTCCCGAAAGAGAGGAAAATGTCAGTTGACTTTACTGTACAGACCACCTTGATTTAGTTAATAGGTATAGCTTTGGGAAGCGGAAAACACATTAAGGCTGATGACTACGAAGGCTTACTTGACGGGCAAAATCCATTTCAGGGAGATAGGAGTTTTATATTTTTACTCCGTCATATAGGCAATGAAAATTCTATTTCTTGCATCATTTAATAGATTATGTTTTGGCGAGAAAAGAAAATGTGCTTCGTAATTGATTATAAATATAAACTTCGATCCCTAAAGATTGCTTTACGTTTTCAAAAGGGAAAGATGTAATATCAAAATTGTTGATTTGAAGATCATTTTCAGCCTACTGAATAAACTGCATTATATTTACTGGTAGTTCAAGTATGCATTTCATGACTGGTTTAAAATATAAACTTCGATCCCTAAATATTGCTTTACATTTTCGAAAGGGAAAGATGTAATATCGAAATTGTTGATTTAAAGGTCATTTTCAGCTTACTAACTAAACTACATTGTATTTACTGGTAGTTGAAGTTTGCATTTCATAACTGATTTAAAATATAAACTTCGATCCCTAAAGATTGCTTTACATTTTGAAAGGGAATGATGTAATGTCAAAATTATTGATTTGAAGATCATTTTTAGCCTACTCCCGGAACTGCGTTGTATTTACTGGAGTTAGCAAATGGTAACTCATATTTATTGAAATTATTAGTATAATTATTATCAGCACTAAGGATCAGTATCATTCATTGACAGGTTTTGGTTTCTGCCTCTATCAGGTTCGCCAAAATTTCCCTTAAAGTAAATAATATAACAATGTCTTGGCGACGTTTAAAACATGAAGAAAAACAATGAATTTAACCAGTAAAGCTTTGGTGCGTTCTTAATTTATATATTGAGTATTTTTTTTCAATCTTTTACTCTTATTATTAAAGAGTAAGTTGCCGATACGTATTTTTAACGGCATAAAATGTTATAACACGAATAATATGTTAAATTTTTCTCAGTTAAAAAAATTTTGGTATGTATCTTTATTATATACAGAAATTGAGAATAGTACCATATTTATAAAAGTAATTCAATCCGTATTTCATTTAAGAAAGTTCATTCCGCTTGTTTACGGAACAATACTTGCAGGAAAAAAATAGCTTTGAAACAGAGGCAAACGTGCATGTGCAAATGGCTGTGCACGAGAAATGCTTCGAAATACTTTGATTAAGATCAAATTGTGTAACACTTGGTTAAATCATGAGGAAAAAAATATCTTCTGACCAAGATGATGAATTTTGTACCGATATTTATCTTAAACATTATTTGATAGTTTCACTTTACCGTGATACTAATGCTTTTGCCATTGTATCCTAAGCAGGTAAATAACACCGATCCATTTTCGATGTATTCCATTAAGTTTAACTTCAATATTCACATACATTGCATACGTAGAAATATCCTCATATATATATATATATATATATATATATATATATATATATATATATATATATATATATATATATAAGATAAAATTGAAAGTGAAAAACCAGTATAAGCTCTAAAACTACTTGCAGACAGGATCTAAAAACTTGAAAAGATAGGTATTAAATAAGTTTTAGACAGTATCTCTTCAGCGGTGCCGATACTGTCTAAATACCAATGGATTGTTTCTGATACGTATGATCTAATCAATAAACATACTTAGGAACCGTACAATCCATAAGAAACAGAAGAATTGAATAAAAAGTTGCTTAATCGAAGAACACCAAACCTGGCACTAGACAAAGTGGAAGTTAAGAGTAGGAAACCGCAAGAATACTGACTTCACAAAACTTGCAACCAAAGAGCTAATGGATACACAGAAGCAGAATTACTTAGGAGACTGTATTATAGGACAAATTAACCTAAATAAATTAGTGTTATTATTTGTACTAAGAGTAAAATAAAGCTAAGAGTAAAAAATTTTCAGACTTTTCTCTATAGTTTGGTCACAAACAAATCTTTGTTAATTTATATATATATATATATATATATATATATATATATATATATATATATATATATATATATATATATATATATATATATATATATATATATATATATATATATATATATATATATATATATATATAAATTCCACTTTGAATTACATTAGTCTTGCGGAAGGAGGTTCAGAATCATGTTATGTTACTGACTCAGTTTCGTTTAACTTTCCATTTCTGCTACACTTCTAGCTAAATCATTCGCAATTTTTTTTACCTCATTCATTCATACATGAAAAAGTACAGAGGTAGTTTTGTTAGGTATACGTAAGATTGTTATTGGATGACGTGAATTACGGGCTTCAAATATGTTAGGTACCAAGAACACTCACCAAGACTTGGAATTTCGGAAGTTTTTCAGTGAACCTTTTTTGGGTTAGTAGCACGATTCGGAAAAAAACAAGCAAGCTGGGTCTGTTGGTGTAAAATTGTCCCAAAAATGCGCAGGAATGAAAAAAATATCCTAGCCATGGCAAGGTGGGGTATACAGAAAGATATCGTAGAGTTTCGACTTAACGTGTCTCCTGAATTAAGACTATTCTTTTTTTTCTGTATTACTAGGTAACAGATTAGTTATTTTCTTTGCAGTATTAATTTTAATAATATTTATATCAAGTGGGAAATAGTTTTTTTGTATTATTCTTTTAAAAGAATGGTATTGCAAATAAAGTACGGGGCATGTGATAGAATGTAACACAAGGTATTGTACTGTATGACTGCATACATGGATATTTTGAAATTTATATTTCTCGGACGATGTCCGATGTCAACGGCGCTGGCATTTTGTACCAATGTCTGTGGGTTCGATTCAAACTCTTGACAGGGACGTTTGTAGCCATTCGGAATTGGTTTTAAGCAGTTGGTCCCTGTCTAATTAGCCCTCGTGTGGCAAAATTGACCGTAACCCTCCAAACCAAACCAGAGAGAAATTAAAAGTTTATGTACATGTTTACAAATGTCAAGCCAATCAAATTTTTAAAAATCAGTTATATCTACAGTAAATGTTTAAACTATACCAAAAAATGCTCAAATACTTTATATTTTGGAGCATAAAATAATCCAATCAGTGGTTACTGGACTAGATTTTATTACTCGGCAGATGACTTGTCTCTGAGGTCAATTGATCCTGAGAAACTGCTCATGCAAGATCCTATCTAGATAGAATAAAGGCATATTAAATCTGCAGGTTTTGTAGATCAAAGATTATTTAAAGTAGTTATTCAGCAATTGAAGGCCTTATTTGAATAGTTGGCCAACTCCAATTTTGCTCATTTTGAGATACAGAGCCTTAAAGTCTAATGAGTGCTGTGAAATGTTTGCTGAAGTCTGAATTTTAATGCCTTCTGTTGACAGCAGAAATAAATTGGAGGTGTATCAGTTTTAAAATAAGACATAAATTTCTTTTATGAACATTAAAGTGAGGCAATTCCATTTTTTTAAAAATGGAGTTGGCCCACTATTTATATAAGGCCTTCAATTATAAATTCAGCTATTGTAGATGCTGTTTTCATCATATACAAAACAGTATGACATATCAAAATATTTATGCTCTTTGAACATAACCATTTTAATTACGAGTAATAAACACTTCAATCTACATTTTAAACATTTTAAATCCGATTAACGTAAATAATTAAAATAAACCACTAGAACTAATAAGATATAAAGCAAAAAAAAATATTTTTTTAAATCCACTTATCTGAAGTACAAAATTTATAACATAATTTTTGTTTCTAACTAAAGAGTTATAAAACAAAAACACTCTGCGCTTTTACTACTATTAACCAGACCATTTAGGCACACTACACAGCAAAAATTAAATAAATAAATGAATAAAATTCACAAGAAACTTTGTTATAATCTGTCAAACAACAAAAGTTTAAAAAAATTATTTATCTTTGATCTCGGTTTAAAAAAAAAATCCTTGTTGTTGCTTTATGTTTTAAATACTCGTACGTGTGAAAACCATTGAAGAAAAACATGTGTGTATGTGTGCTATTAACGAAAAAGCAAGTGAGCCAGTAAGAACTTTATTGAACTTTATTATTATTTTTTGGCGAAAAATTATGAGCTTATTCTTATAAACAGAATATTTTCTTCTATTTGCGAAAACATCGCCGGAGAAAAAAAAATTATGTATAGGGATAATCTTTGATTTACTCAAAATTTCCGTTTTTTCATTCTCCTGAATTATTAAGCTATAGAAGTTTCAGCTTAATATTTCCATTTTTTACTTAGTTAATCAGATTTTGTCAAGAAAACAGTTTAAAAAAAAAGTTTTAAAGGCATTACATTTTCAAAGGAAAATATATGCAACAAAGCAGCAATTTTTATATTTCGGTGTTTTTATAGTAAATAAAAACACATTAAAACATTTTTTAATAAACTGAGTTAATGCCTCAACCTAATCTTGAGCATTTTTTATACTTTATTCTTTAGAGCACTGGTTTTCTCACTTTTATAGAATTCAATCCCTCCCCTTCCCCCCTTCTCCCTAAAAAAATTTCAAAAATCCTCACTTTTAAACTCTAGACAGTAATCGCTATTTATAGTTCATCCAATTTTTTTTATTGTTGTGCAGAATTTCTTTCAGAATCTAGAAAAACATAATGAATTTCATTAGTTTATGCAATGTAATAAAAGATAATCCTATTAACATTTCATAATTTTTAGTAATTTGTTTAATTTATCATATTTTGGAAACAAAATGTATTTAAAAGTTTAGTATAAGTTTGTATAATTAGGGGACTTACAGCAAAAAATTAGCTATAAATTGTTGTCTAGACAAGAAATTTCTCTCTAATTTGATAATGTACTGTAGAAAATGCTTTTTTAGGGTCATCTAAAATCGGCATTAGAAACTTTTTTTTGGAAATCTTATTGTCAACTTTGGAGGGAGCTTTTTTAAGGTTACTGAATATGTATTGGTTTCGAAATAAACATATTCAATAATTTTTGTGACAATACTTATATATAATGCAAATTTTTTGTATTATGAGAATAGTTATGAATAAACTGTGCAATTACTTTCATTATTTTTCCAAATCTGTTAATTTTCTAGAAAATCACACACTTTTCAAGTAACGACATTTCCTTACAACATTTTTCAGCAAATAAGCTATCTTCGAATTGCCTTTACTTTCCCACGATTTTATGGAACGCTTACGGCATTCTTTGCTGTAGGACTCATCAGACGTGATCCCTTGTGTGATCAGTCCTAGTGAAGCGACCGTGATTCATTTTCAGCAAATAGTCTCTCGTGACCCTGATTATTCATGTCATTTTTCATTTTAAACATTGAGAGGACTATTTTTAACGTAGGATTACGTTCCTCCATAACGGTCCTCCGGAAAGCAAAATTTCAGACGCTAAAAGCGTCCGTCAGTGCCTCACGAGTTATAATTTTGGCAGCGTGCCAAACCCAGTCTGTTTCGCTTGGACAAGCCGTAAACAATTAAACAGAATTGCATGAAAATACGTCAAAATTTTGACATACATATATGTACATATGTACATACATGTATATATAGATACATGTATACATAACACTTACATACATATATACAGACAAAAGATGTAAGCAACGATAAGTTATCCTACGTTAATAACACGCGGTAGGTGCGTTAGACGGGACTACCTCAAATTTTTTTTGTACTATTTTTTTAGAAAAAAAATATTCATTTGGAGGAAGGATTATTCGCTTTTCTGAGCGTTTCATTTTGCATAGTATTGTTTAGGCAAAATTGCCTGCATAATCTCATAGCTCTATTTTACTTCCTATACTTTAATAGATTTTCTTTTTCAATATTATCTAAACATGAGCTACAATTTAAATGGAATGCATATGATAATAATGATCAATCCAATTTTGCTGTTTCGTGATCAAAATTGGGTTCAGAAACAGATTTTTTTGTTCAAACAGTAGTCTATTTTTCATTGTTTAGTACAGTGTTGTTTAGCATACATTTAGTCTTTGTTATTCTAAAATTAATTGCCCCCTCTGCGGCGGCGGAGAGCTGATGAATGCTGATAACCTCCCTCCATGCTCCGCCCTGTCTGGCAGATATTTTTACTTCCGTTACTCGAAGGCAAGAGACTGTCTGTCTGCAGTGTCTTGATTTAATTTTAACTTTTAACTTTTTAAAATTCCGTTATTTTAATGGTTTTGTTTGTGTGATTCGTCTCTATGCTCGTATACATCTTGATTTTAGTCTTTTGTGCCTTTCTCTGTGTATTTTGGCCAGTAATAATTGTCCAAAATCTCTCTGTAATGGAAATGAAAACTATATTCAAAAATTACTTTAGAAATATTCCCATACATCAAGTATTCAAGTTTTTTTAACGTATAAGTCATAAATAATATTTGCATGTGATACCTAAAAATTACTTTCATTTTTAACTCAATTGTGTTTTTATTATTTCTGCATTTAATTTATGGCTCAGAATTAGTTTTACTATTCGTATATGCATTATGTAGACTGATTAGTATACATAAATTAAATACATACTACTAATACAACACTACATAATGCATACTACTAATACAACGCTAATGCATACAACGCTAATGCATACAACTAATACTACTAATACTACTAATAATACATACTACTAATACAACTAATATTACTAATGCATACTATTAATACTTAAGATACTACTAATACAACTTGTATTAGTAGTATCTACATTTTTTTCATTAAGCAACGTCCAGCGACTGTAAAAACCTGCTTTTACGTCATAGTTGCATGCTGTCAAGAATAAAGCTATGTCTTTTACAAAATAATATTATTGGAAATTAAGTATTGCATTGACACAATTAAGATTTTTGTGAACATGGTGAATATTTTTTTTTGTAAATATTATTTTTCGTAATTATTAGGATGATGTTATCAAATAAAAATAAAACATTACAATTTTACAAAAGACATATGTTAGCAATGATATGATACACAGATTAGTAATACTGAAAATCTACCAAGAAGTTGTTCATAATACAACTTGTTTAACCTGTTGATTTCGTACATGAACGTGTTTGTATATATTAGGGGAAAAATATTTTATGCTAAAGATTTTCGAAAACTTTATGCTAAAGTTTATGCTAAAAAATTCTTTATGCTAAAGATTTATGCTAATGATTTTCGAAAGATTTATATATATATATATATATATATATATATATATATATATATATATATATAATAAGAATTAAGATTTGAGAAAACAATTTGGAGGAGATTTCAGTCTTCTCCATCAGTCGAAATTCATATTTACATATTAGACAAAAGTTAAAGGAAATAATATAAATGGATGGAATCTAAGGAATAACTATGGAATGTACTAACTAAGGAATGTACTATGGAATAAAGAGTACATCAAAAAAATTAAAAATCTAGATGAAAAGTTCTCGTAAGCAGATGCAGATTTCTTGGGCACAACTTTTTGGCTAATTGCATTCAATTGAATTTAATTTGTTTAGAGCATCTAGTTAAATCAATAAAAGTTATCACAAAATGCAACAAATCAAATCGAGCATGAAATAATACTTCATAAACTTTTTGAGTTTACATTTGAATTCTAGAGGATCCTATATCTATTTATTTTATCAATTATCTCACACCTATATTTAAAAATTAAGAAACTCTCTTGTCATCAGAATAACTACTAGGAACCAACTAAATACATCGAAAAATATTTTTTAGACCCAGTAAGTTAAGCATCCAATCTGGAAACAAATTATTATTTTCCTGTACCCCCAAACAACGATAATTTTCTTTGTCCTGTTTTCACACGCATATGCACTGATAAAGCATTGAACTTGGGACGTGATTTTAAAAGCTTAGTATTATTAATAGTTTACAGGCTAACGAGATATGGAGTAATGAAGTGAGTGTTGTTTATGTAAACAAAGGCTTCGAAAGCCGACATCGGACCAGGGAAAAGATTTCAACCTTGCCCCTAGGGAATGTGGACCCCTGGAATCTATCTCCCTCGCCTCCTCCCGTCTAGTAGGTTTCGTTAGAATATTAACATTAATCTATTTGCATCATTAGCGCGTATATGTGCTCGATTTACCAAGTCATTATCAATGGAGCGCATGTATGTGCCCCACTGATAATTTGTATTACGGAATGTATCTTTAGTTGATTTTGCTTATTTAAGATTTATATAGACAAAATAATGCCTGTGAGTATATTGGAGACAATTAGTACGGATCGAGTCAAGATTTATTCGCTACATAATCGTTGAAGGCTGTCCGCTTTAATGAATCACTAATAATTTAATTATTAAGTTACTCTAGCACTTAGATGTAATTAAAATAGGTTATAAGGGCATAATCATCTTGCTACACTTTGGTGTAGATAGGTTAACAGTTAGCTGAGAGTATTTACACGTAAAACATGATTTGAGTGATTTTTTTTCTTTTGTCTTTAACATTAAAAAGACGGGGATTTTTTGATGGGGTCATTTTGACGGTTAAAAATACAATTAAGAATGTAAAATATTTAACGTTGTTTTTTTTCAAATGGTTAAATACTTTTGAACTATTTCATATAACTATATATTAAATTAGTATAAATTTAGATATATTTTTATGCACGTATCTCGAGCTAACAACCTGGTATGGTTTATCCGTAAAAATATACGCATGGTTTGTGCAGTCTTTATTTTTCAACACCAAAATTTCCGAAAAGCCAATATTTCTGTTATTTGCAAAAGGGGAAGAGACGAAAAGTAACTAACATTTTCCTGGTATTATTTTAAAGATTTCTGCCCGTTTTCTAAAGTGCCATCAAATTGACGGCTTTCAGTATTGTAGGTATACAACACATTTTCTCCCCCTCTTTAATATCGAATATAATTTTGCAAATGTGCGTGCATATTTCGCATCAAATTAGAAAAAGTCATGAAATTTCAGAAGCCTGAGGACATAAATACAGACATAGCGCTCAATAGTATGTCCGAAACCGTCAAAATGACGGCATCCGTCTTTCTAGTGTTAATGCGGCAGCACTTATCGAGGGTACTTTTGTCCGTACACAAGCAAATTCTGTCACCTTCTTTACTAAGAATGTACTCCATTGCTCTGGTACACGCGGTTCATATCATTGGCATATTACGTAGAGTGTGCTGTGTACTAACCCTATTGGATTCACTCACCTCAATGTTAACCTATGGAGAAAATTTGACTAATATTTACAGCTACGTAAATGCTCATAAACCAATAAAAATGGTATTTTCAGGTAGCGTGAAATTTTCTGCACCTCGTAACAGAATTCATTTTATAAATTTCGTCCACCAAAGGAATTTATGAGCGTTTAAAACACACTTGATATTTCCCCCGAATAATTTAAATTTAAAAATATTATTTGAATTATAAAAAAAAACGGAAGATGCCTCATTGTGTAATATTGATTTCGCTATTACGGAGTACAATAAAAAAAATCTTCAAATCCAATTCGGCAATCCTTGGATATATTTTTTAAATAGGTTCCCAGCATTTTTCAACAACATTTCTATGTAAATAGTTATTGGGTCAAATTAAATGTAGCTTAGTATAGATATAAATAACACCTTCTTTGGCATACCTCTATAAATATCTGGAATATATTAGCTGTAGCTTCATATCTAATAACAATGAATTGATTTTATATTTATTAAAAGTCATTTAAAGTTGTTTGTTAGTTTTCCATCATTGCTTTAAGTATAATGTCGAAACTGATATTTTTTTTTTGCTAATGTCCCTGGGGTCTGACGACATTACACCCCAGTTCAGTGTACATATGAATACAAGGAAATAGAAGCACACAAATCACACAATCACAGGAGAATTTCATTAACAAACTAGCTGAAAACCCGCACGTCGCTACGGAGTACATTCAAATTAAATACAACGGTCAAGGTATGCAATTAATGCTAAAGAAATAATATATATATATATATATATATATATATATATATATATATATGTGTGTGTGTGTGTGTGTATATATCGATAAATATATATATATATATACACTGGTGAAATAAATTAAGAGAATTTGCATATTTTATCGAATTTCATGAAAAGAACTGAACTGAATGTAAAACCACTGCTTCTAGATAAAAATGCAAATCTTGTACATCAAATACGTAAGCCTACACGTGTGTGTAGGCGGAGCCAGTAGAGAAACAGGCTTTATAAGCACGCGTAAGTTAAGACACATTTCGTTCGCTAGCACACCTCTGCGAATTTCTTGATGTTATTTTGCAGCAGTCGGTTAATTTCAAATTGTAACAGTAAAAATGAGTAACCACCAACGTTTAGAGGATGGAATGATGTGGTGAATTGTGGGGTGGCTAGAAGCAAGCCAATCTCAAGTCCAAATTTGTAGAGAGTTCAGTTTAACGCCCATCGTCGTGTGTAACTTATGGAAACAGTTCCAGGATACCGGATCCATCGAGAGAAAGCCTGGGCAAGGTCGTCCAAGAGCCACGAAGGCCAGAGAAGATCTCCATTTGTCCATTATAGCGAGGCATAACAGGAGTGCTACAGCTTCTCAGCTCTTTCGTGACTTGTATGCAGCCACAGGAACCCGTGTATCGAGGGTGACTGTTTCCAAAAGACTTCACGAGAGAGGGTTGTTTGCAAGAGGACCTGCTGTTCACTTCTACGAACAGGAGAATCCGTTTATCATGGTGCAGAGAGCATAGAGATTGGAGTATGGATGAATGGGCGACCGTTCTCTTCACTCATCAGTCCCGGTTCAGCCTAAACACTGATTCTCACCGTAAGTTCATATGGAGAGAACAGGGACCCGTTATCTACCCTCCAATGTCCGCAAAATCGACCAATATGGCGGAGGAGGTTTATGGTCTGGAAAGGAATCATGTTGGATGGGCGCGCATCTCTCCATGCCTTTGAAAGAGGCAATGTGACTGATGTGAGGTATAGGGATGAGGTCTTGGAGCCCCATGTTCGCCTTTTCAGGGGTGCAGTTGGCCCTGAGTTCATTTTAATCGATGATAAAGCGAGGCCACATAGAGCTTTTCTGGTCGACGAATTACTAGAGAGTGAGGATATTCGCTGGATGGATTGGCCAGCCAGATCTCCAGACCTTAACCCTATAGAGCATGTCTGGGACGCTCTGGGGAGGGCAATTGCAACTCGCAAACCCCTCCGAGAACCATCCAGGGATGAAAACAGCGTTGCTGAACGAATGGGGGCAATTGCCCCAGGAAATGATAAACTGCCTTTTTTCAAGTATGGAATCCCGCTGCGAGACCTGTATATCTGTAAGAGGGGGCCATACCCCCTATTAACCCATCTATTAACCCATTTTTTTGTTTATTCTGCAACCGCTGTTTCATACCTTCCGAATCCAACGAGTGTTACGCACGATCATGCGTGTGTATTACAATTATTGAATGGTTATTTGTTTTGTATTGTATCAATGTATGTACATATCAAATTTCATTAAAATCGGTACAGTAGTTCTAGAGATAATCGACCAAGTCTGCAAATTCTCTTAATTTCTTACACCAGTATATATATATTTATTTATTTGTAATAGATACGACGATCAATGTATACAATTGATGTAAAAAAAAAACATAAAAATATATTTATAAAAAAAATCATAAGGAATATTTTTATAGACAAAATAATGTAGAAGAAAATATTAAAAATTAAATGTCATAGGACATACTAAGGAATATAGAGCAGTTAATATAGTACAGTTTGAGGAACATATCTTTTACTGTATTTTAATATTTTTTTGGATAATGTCCAATCGTCTGCCGCATTACCAAGAAAAAAAATATTTTTTTTGTCTATTTAGTTGTTATGCACGTGACGATAAATTTATTTAAAGTACCAGAAAAATAAATCACGTGATCAGTATTTAATAAATTAAATTCTAAAAATTAATTTTTAAAAATTCACCAAAAATCAGAAAATGGAGGTAAAGATTAGTAAAACATTTCATTTTAAAGGAATTTTTATGGTCTTTCTTGTGATATAAATTTTATAACCCTCAAATTACTATTTTAAATTAAAACTTAAAAAAAGTTACTAAAACAGCTTAAAAATTTCATTTAAAAAAATCTAAGAAATTTTTTTCAAAAACCTTTCTTAGTGCACCCCTACACTATAAGAAGAATCGCCATGAAAAGTTTCAGCTCTTTAGGTCCGGCGGTTTGGTCTGTGCGTTGTATGCCAGTCAGTTACGGAACTCTTTTTATATATATAGACGATGACACCGATGAACGATAGGTTGCACCTCACCTTTCTAGATGGGACTCCTTTTGCAGGAGGAAGACTGACCGGTTCCCCAGAATACAACCAAGTCTCATGCGGGAATCGAACCTGCGCCCCCCGCGTGGCAGGCTGATTCCTTAACAACTGAGCCCCTGGGCAACACCGATACTGATAATGTATCTTTTTAAATACTGTTTCGTATAATTGCTCGAGATCTTATTTTATCTAAAACTCCTATCCTCGACAAAACCCCAACAAATACCTACATCACTACCTATTAAATAAAACCTCGGAATTCACTCTTTTAATTTAATTAAAATGAAAACACTCGTGGGAATGAAAAGACAGTGAAGCAAAAAAAAAAAAAAAATACCGCTATGCGAAAGACAAAAAAAAACTGCAAGAAAGAAAATGAATTTCATGTGAGAGGGGAAATGCGTAAAGCAATTTTTTATGTCTTTTCAAAACTAATTTTACATTTTCAGCCACATGGTTCTTACGCTTTTCACCACATTAAAGGTCAGGGATTTATTTGTTTCATCAAATTTTACGACCGGACTCGGTGCTCCCAGGGAAGTTTTATGTTGCTTTATTCAGGGACAAGGCACACATCCACACACATTTCTCTCCTTTATATTGTTTCTTTCTCTTTACCTCTTTTATTTCGCTTCACTTTTTTGCTTCCTGTGCATTGAGACAAATGCTCCATATGTTTGCTATGATGCATTCATTATTAGACGAAGAGGGAAAAAAAATTCCACTTCCTTGTATAAATACAAATATCTCTCGACGCTCCGAGCAAAAGGATGCATTTAATAAAATAAGCACGGACAAAGGAAAGTGAAGAGGGTATTTAGCCTTTTAGAGGCAAGCAAAGAAATATGCGAACTGCTTCTTTACAAAATGGAGGAAATTAGTTTTTGCTGACCCCAGCCTGAAAAAAGCTGTTTTATATATAAATACTTTAGCAGTACGAAATGAATTCTTCTAAGATGAGTCCTCAAGATTGCTCCATAATATTTCCCGCATATTTGTTGCGTTTTATCTCATCATGGCTTTAATTTAATTCCGAATGAAGAATATCATATATTTAACTGAACCTAAAGGTACATATTTGATTATTACTTATATTTTCTGCGGAATAATAAGCGCTTTGTGTATAATAGAAAATTAGTATTATTTACCATCATTAAAAATACTTTTAGCACATGTTTTACAATCCTCTATTCATTCATAAAGTTAAAAAATTTGTACTTTAAAAAAAAGTTGAAACAAAACCAAACTGAAAACTTGTTAATTATGTGGTTATTACAGGTTTCCTAATTAAAGTTATTTTTAAGTACATTTTATTTATTATTGAACATAAATTTACTATCGTTCTGCGGAATATGGGTAAATTTCTAACATTATCGCTGTCGTCTGTTATTTGAAGAGAAATGCTTTATTAATTTTAACAAAACAATATTTTGGGGGAAACTTGATGTAAAAAAGGGGTTTTAAATTTTTAATTTTGAATGTACATAAAAGATAAGAAATCGGCTACTTAATATAACGAGGAATAGTTTTTCCCAAAATCAATATGCAGAAATTTTAAAATGCCTATAGATTAACTTTCATATATCATATCTTTAACTGAACTTCAAATATGATATATTTAACGGAACATAAAGTTACATCTTAGATTTTTACTTACATTTTCAGCAGAATTACGGAATAATAGGCACTTTGTGTATAATAGAAAATTATTATCATTTACCAACATTAAAAATACTTTTAGCACATGTTCTACAATCCTTTGTTCTTCCATAGTGTTAAAAAATCTCTACCTTAAAAAAATGTTGAAACAAAACAAAACCGAAAGCTTCTTAATTATGTATCATTAGGGTTCCGAATTAAAGTTATTTTTAAGTACATTTTATTTATTATTAAATATAAATTTAAGACCGCTCTGGGGAATATGGGTAAATTTGAGACGCTATTGCTGTCATCTGTTATTTGAAGACAAATGTTTTATTAATTTTAACACAATAATATTATGGGAAAAAACTTGATGTTTAAAATGATTTTAAATTTTATATTTAAAATTTACATAAAAGATATGTAATCTGCTCCTTAATATAACGAGGAATAGTTGTTCCCAACACCAATATACAGAAATGCTAAAATGCCCATAGATTAACTTTTATTTTGGAACAATTTCGAAATTATCTTCAAACTATCATGAGTTATGAGAGGTGGGTGATTCAACGCAGGACGGTTAATATTAGTTCCTAGTAAATTTATTTACATACTCTTTCCTATATTTTGACAAGTGCTTATAATTCGCATTTAAGTTAGTACAAAATAAACATCAAAGAATAAATTATAATAAGAAAGCATAAGTGTGCACACTTGAAAAATCGGTTATTTTGAAGAATTAAGGAATGAAAAATACCATTTTGAAAATTTTATTCCTTGAAAGAAAAATTACTTGATCATACCTCCATATTCTTATGTTAAATTGCTAATTTTTTTTAATTGATCACCGTTTTGACGGTTTTATTGCTAGGTTTAAAGAAAAATCCTCTGCAATAGAGTGAAATAAAAATTGAAGTATATAAGACTTATGCCATTAAATCTTATATAGGGTAAGTATCTCAAATATCACCTACTCTAACTTTTTTTCGAAATTTCATCCACTTTTTAGTTTCTGATTAGGCTGGAAACTCAAAGAACATTCCTAAGAACTATTTCCTTTGGTATCCTGAGATCAACCAGCTCCAAAACCAGTGACAGTTTAAGTTATGTAGGTAAATCGGAAAAATTGAAATTTCCAGTGAACTTCAGAGCGGTGCCTAATATCGCCTACCTCTGTTCCTCTTACCGCCTGCCAGGCGAAATTAGGAGCACCTGTTAAAAGGCGTTGCTAGCAAAGTGTCTGTTTAATGCACTTTCAAATGGTATAAGAAAGTTAGAATTTGGATGTACCTACTTGGTCATTCACTGGATTCTGATTCTTTGGAACCAAAGTTTACGAAGACAACAGCCAAAACAACTTCAGACGCCATATAGTTTCTGTTGTCAGTGATAAGAGCATTGTCGCTATCGCCGCTCTTAGTACAGACCAAGAAGTACAGACCAAATTACTGCATTTTCTCATACATAGCGCGAATCATACTTTAGAAACACGTGTAGGCGATATTAGGCACACGGGCGATATTTGGGACACTTACCCTATGTGAAAGAAAACATTTGATTAATTTCATAACATTGAAAATAACATATCAAAGCCAGTGAATTCAGCAAATGTCTATGTTTTATGAATAAAATCATTTTTCACTTTCTAATATGATAGTTAAAACAAATTTAGAGCACAACGATAACAGAGAAAGTAAGAATTAAAAAATACTTCATTTAAACAATTTATTAAATTATAATTATTGCTCATTGATAAATACCTAATTTTGCAGTAAGCTACATTTTAACAGACAGGACCTATTAAGGATTATTTATTGGGTTTTATTAAGGGGACAAAGAACGTTCAACTTCGTTTATTTTAAGTTTTCAATAATTTACTCTTTATACTAAATGAGGATAATTAATATTCTTTTTTACTTTATTGAAGACACTTAGAATTCACAAATAAGTATTTTATTTAAGAATAAGAACTTTTTATCAAAAAATTTTCAAAAATGATAGCATTTTTCAAAATGCTCCATGCGCATTACTTTTCGTTTGAATTCTTTTAAATTTCCCAAGATTGTTAATTGAATTGTTTTACACAAACCTGTGCATAATTCTTTGAAACCGCAAGTATTTTTCAAATTTGTAGACCATGAAATAAAGCAAAACCGTAATAAAAAATCTAAAAAACAACAGCCAAATTTAAAAAGTAATTACTTATGGCTTTAGATTCATAAAAAGAAATTCATAGCACAATTATATTAATATATGTACGGTAAACTTGTGTTAAGAAATCTAAGGTTTTTAATTGATTTTGAATGCACATGAAGCATTTTGAAAAATGCTAGTATTTTTGAAAAAATCCTTATTCTTGATTCTAAGGGTTTAAAATGTAGTAAAATGAATACAAATTATTCTCATTTAGTATACAGACTTAAAAATTGAAAATTGAAAAATTCGAAGCTTAAGGTCCCTTGTTCCCTTAATGAAAAAATGTCTTTATAAATTAATACAACTGATATGAATGAAATAATATACTAAACAAATACGAAGCAGCTTAAATATGAAGATTCATAAATTATTGTAAACAGTTTCTGCAGTAAAAAAAATACTAAACACAATAAACTATCTAAAAAAAACATCGAAGCCAAAACTTAATAATTACATATACCAAAGTCCTTACGATGTTCTTACCCGTTATTTAGAATTCTATCATAAATTATAATATTTTCTTTTCATAAAGATAATACAAATAAATTTTAATTAAATAATAGAAATATTTCAGTACATTATGGTCTCATACAACGAATGTCTCATCAACAAATGCGAAATATTGAATTAGGGAAAACATTACTCTTTCAACTTTAGGCACATAGGAAGAAATTACTATATAATTCGAAGAAATAGTGGGTAGAGGAAGGATAGTATTTCATTCGATTTTCTTATATTTGTTGAGGTATATCTTATTTCTGTTCCACAGACTAAATGCATTAACATGAAAGCTGAGTCCTTCCGGACTTTTATCGTAATTTTGTGGTGGGAAACTTAATTGAGAGAGGACGGAGAACAGGAAATCCATTATGGTTCGAAATTTCATGGACTAGATAGATCTAACGTAATATATCGAAAGTGTTATTTAAAAATAATGTTATTTTCTCGAATCTACCCGAGGAATATAAGTGAGATATTAAAATATAAACACAAATTTACTGACAAATTTTATTGAAACAAATGTCTTGGTTAAGGAAAAGTGCATTAAAGCTTGTAAAATATTTTACTTCATAATCGAATTAGGCTTATAAAGGTAAACAGGATGACTTTTCTTTTTTGTAAACTAACGTTATTATATGTATATATATATATATATATATATATATATATATATATATATATATATATATATATATATATATATATATATATATATATATATTTATTTATTTATAATTTTATGAATAATGTATTAAAATAATTTCTTTAAAAAAATCATTGCTTTTAATTTGCCATGCATGAAAAAATTTTAATGAACACTTATATAATAAATATTAAAACTATGAAAATAAGGAAGTTTTATAAGGAACACATAAAATACTTTATAGTTAAAAAATTGGGAGTAATATACTTTTAAAATTCAATCTAATGTTAAATTTCCATAATGCTTCCCAGTTTAACAAAGTAATAATGTACAAATCACGTACTAGATTTTAATGAGTAGATGCTTGTGCTGTAAATACACAATGGGTGTTATGGCGTGTATTTCGATGTATCTGTAACGTTAGTATTTTTCTGCTACAGTTATAACACTAAAACAAATTTAAGTTCTCTATTGGTAAATACAGCAAAGGGACAAAAATTGTTCAATATTTATTCAAACACCGTACACCTTTATGGACTAAAAAAATTCATTCTGAATTAGAAGTAACTAAAAGTTACCAAATCCGATTATCGCGTATTTTAGTCATATCATAGTTTGTTTAGAATTACGTTTAAACACATCTGGGAGATCATTTTAAACTGGTTTGCTTCCATATGTCGGCTGACTGTGAACTTCTTTGTTTAGAGCCCTAATAAATTATTTTAAAAGAAGGGGTACTAAATTAAGTTTTGTCTCTCAGTTTCGGAAAAAGAAAGAAAATGCTTGAGAATACCTGATATACGTCAAATTTACCATAAATGCGGTTTTTAAACCAATTCATTGAAGTTAGTTTACAAAAGTAATGAGTGATTATTAATATATATTCTGCAATTATAAATAACAAGAATGAATTAAATTTTTACGTGAATTATTTGAAAAGAAAAGACCAAAAATGAGAAGTGTAAATTTTCATTATAAATTTCTTAGGCCTATGGCAGATAATTTTGCTGAATTTCAATAAGCTTGGGAACACTCACTAAGAGCTGATACTTATAACATTAAAAAATTTTAATTAAAAAAATTCTTATGCCATAAGATCTTGAAACCTACTTATTCATGAATTTCTAGGAATTTAAGTTTGTTTCTTCTTGAGAATATACAACGCGCTGAAGATGGACGTCAATGATGTCACCATTGATCGAAACAGATATGTAAAATGATTTGAATAAAATACTGAACATGTAAAAAAAATCAGTTTTCATACATTATGTATCATGTTTAAGATCTATTATGCAGGGTAAAATCTCTGTGGTAGTTTCTTTATTAAAAAAGATTATATGTTCACAGAAAAAAAAAAAATTTAATCCACCCATTAAATGAACGAGTAATATATGATTAAAATTAAAAATTCTACCACTTTTCAAAAATATAATATAATTTGCGTACTCAGCTCAAACAAATTTTACTACAAATAATGATAACCTTTTCAGATTGCTTATGATTAAACTGATTATATCTCATTTTCTTAGTATTATTAAAGGGGTAAAAAGTTTCATAAACGTTAACACAATGCTTATCATTAAGTTTACAAGGACAAAATTTTACTGCACAGAACAATAAGTTTGCTTTCGTGACATAAAGCCATAAAAAGCTTAATTGTTGTGGAAATTTATAATATATGTCATTCTTATCATAATCATCTGGAAATTTTATATTTTCCTTACGAAATCTCATCATAATGCAACAGGATTCATATATTTATAATTATGTTGTGTTCATATTTGTAAATGACTGCATAAAATATAAACATCCATGAAAAATGAAAATTTTAAAATATTATAGAAAAACTGGGAGAGTATTATTAAAATTTATTATTTGTTCAAAAATATTTTAATTAAAATTGCTATCATACTTCAATTTGACGCAATCTAATCTAATAAATCCCTTACATTTTTATTCGTGCAATCTTTATAGTTTCTTACAAACTATTTCCGCTAATAAATTTTTGTTCATGTTAGAATCATGCAAATAAAAAACGTGTTTTAAGGTAAATAAAATTAGTTCGTCTCCTAAAAACAGAACCACGCTTAATTTTACAAAACCCATTACACCCACGAAGAAATCAAAACAAATCATTGAAATATCTCCTTTAAGAACCTTTTTCATTATTTTTTTTCTGCTCGGGAATTTCGTCTAGTTTCTCACAAACTACTACTATCAATAAATTTTCGTACACGTCAGAGTGATAAAAATAAAAGAAACGTGTTTTAAAGTAAATTAAATTGGCTTCAACTCGTAAAAACAGAACCATGTTTAAATATACAAACCCATTACACCCACGAAAAAATCAAAACAAATCTTTAAAATATCTTTTTTAAGAAACTTTTCCATTTTGACCATAATCTTACTAATCTAGTGCGCGACTGTTAAGTTGATTTAGGAATTTTTTTTTTTAACTTTCCTCAAAAGACATCCTACGAGTTCCATCCCTAGCATTAACTATTTTAATAGCCTACTTAGGTCATCAGGCTTCCATTCAAATTTACATAATCACCGTGAAAGCTAAAATCCTAATTAGCCGAACGTGTTTCGAACAAGGACGAGATAAAACAAATAAACATTTAGTCATGAACTGATATTGCCGGGGACTTTTACGAAAACAACCTGACAATGCAAAAACAGTATTTTTAATGCATGCGGAGCTTTGTCCCGGCGAGATTAAACATTTCGCTTTCTTTTCACGACTGTGCTCTTTTCACGAGGCATTAAGTAGTTTCGTTTGTTAACTTTTAGTCCATTCGCTTCAATTTATTTAAGAGCTGATAATTGATCAACGATGTTAGAATGAAAAGTTTTAGATGACAGTGATCGGAGTTAAATATAGATGTGCATTTTAAATCTAAGAATAATAGTCATCAAAACAAGCTTTAGAATTTTTTTTTCTACTATCTTTCAGCAAAACTGTTTACAAATTTAAATTATGAATTTCTTTACTTCTAAGCTGTATTGATCATTCAAATGTGGAGTCTATTTTAACAGGATCATAATGCTCGGATATATTCTACGAGTAATATATGAGATGGATATTTAAATGTGCTTAATTAAAGTGCCCACTAAATCTATGACTTTGATAAAATGTTTAAATGGATAAAAATAAGTTCTTGAAATAAAAATGTATGAGAAACTGCTACTCAGTATTTTGAATCTGTATTCATAAAATAAATTTCACTAGAAATATATTGCATTCGATTATAGGAAAGTATCGTTTCCTTTACTTTCTCATTTTAACTTTGAGGTTTCAGCTTTACTTTCTTTAGCCGATACAAAAAAAGTCAAGCAATTGATAATACTCATCTATATATATAAAACAGTTCCGTAACTGACTGACATATAACGCACAGACCAAAGCGCTGGACATGAAGGGCTGAAACTCTACATGACGATTCTTCTTAAGTGTAGGGGTGCAATAAGAGAGATTTTTGAAAAATTCTTCTTATTTTTTTTTCAAATTAAAATTTTAAGCTGTTTTTGTAACATATTTTAAAGTTTACATTTAAAATAATAATCTGAGGGTTATAAAATTTATATCCCGAGAATGATCATAAAAATTCCTTTAAAAGGAAATCGTTTTGGAATCTTTACCTCCATTTTTCTGATTTTTGGTGAATTTTTAAAGATTAATTTTTAGAATTTAATTTATTAAATGCTATAGACAAAACAATTTTTTCTCTTGCTAATGCGGCAGACGATTGGACATTATCCAAAAAAAAATATTAACATGCAGTAAAAGAAATGTTCCTAAAACTGTACTATATTAACTGTACTATATTCTTTAGTATGTTCCATTATATTTAATTTGGATATTTTCTTCTACATTGTTTTATCTATAAAAATATCCGTTAAGATTTTTTTATAAATACATATTATTTTGTATCAATTGCATACATTGAATGTTGTATTTATTATAAATATATAAACATATTTTTGGCATTAATTGGATGCATTGACCGTTGTATTTAATTTGAATGTACTCCGTAGTGAATACGAGTTTTCAGCTAGTAAGTAATATATTTCCATAAAATAAATTCCTTGACACTAATCCTCAAATATTAAAATAAAAACATTTCAACCATTATGTTAGATGAAAATTACATCTGCTTAATCTCTGTAACTGTATTTATGACTGTATATGGAACGGGATGGCCAGGAAAAGTAGTGCTAAGAGCCAAATTTCTGCATACTTTGATGAGCCAAAAACAGAGAAATGTTACATTTCATAACAAAATAATTTTAAGTGATCTCTTTTCTAATTTCTTTTATTAAAAGTATAGTTTTTAAGTTGATAAAACAATTAATATTTTAAAATTCTTTAGTAGTTTTAAGAGGTTTAATGATTATTTTCCTTTAATTGATTTGTCAATTTAATCGAATTAGGTATATATTGAGTTGTTGCAGTTCATGGTGTAATTCAGTTAAATGTTGATTTGCCAGCATTCCGTTGTTTCTTTATAAATGTAAATGTAGACACAAAGTGCTCGCTTCTTCCAACAATATCATATCTCAAAAAACGTGATTTTTCAGGACAGTGGTTTTAAAGTTTAAAAGTAGAATAAATTGTATTAAAAATAAACATTAATTCTGCTATCTAGCGACTAAATATTAAGTGGAGAGATAGGGCGATCACGCAGGGATATAATTTTCTTTCAGGGCATTTTGAAAACAGGCATAACTAAAAATCGATGATTTTTGAGAAATGACGTTGTTGAAAGGAGTGAGTGAAAGGTTTGTAGCTATGATTTATGATAAAAAAGGAAGATTATTCCACATTCCGCTAATTTTAATAATGGGTATTTTGATTCTGGCACATGTTAGTGCAATGAGCCGCTAAAGAAGAAATATACAGCCGCATACCGCTCGGCCACCCCTGTTTTATATGGTGAGTGCGAAAAATTTGGTAAACACAGTGGAGAAAGATAATTTACCAGCATAGGATGTATCCAAAGGTTGATGCAAAGTGTATCAGCGGTAAAAATTTAATATACCATTAGTTTATGTAGAAAAATATATTTTGGTCTTATGTTTGTTTTTCTCTGCTATAAAATAGCCTAAACTATGTAATGAAATGTTCATGATTATAATTAAAGAACGCTGGCCACCTATACGGTGCCTCCTTAAATGAATGGCCAGCAGTCTCGTTCTTTATCCGAGAACTAATGGCATCATAGCCAATCTTCTGGGAATTTATAATGAATAAATAAATAAATAAATTATTAAAGAAAGCATGGAAGATGAACATTAAATTAGTTCAACAGAAATAATAACTGAAATATATTCAATTATAGAACTCAACATAACTTTAAATACAACTCATATTATTCTGATTTTATTTTATTTGAAAATACACATACATGCACACACGCGAACAAACACACACACACACACACACACACACACACACATATATATATATATATATATATATATATATATATGTGATAATAACGGTACACCATTATATAAAGCGCATTTAAAATTACCCTGTTAATAAAGCACGACCCCTTTTTTCGAAATTGGAACCTAAAAGTAAAATAAGATAAATTATATTATCCCTGCAGATCATTATACAGGCATGTGAAGTAGCTGAACTCAATAACATCCCCAGATATGAGTGTTAGAAGTTATGAGATTCCGAATGTCAGTATAGTGTCAAAAATCTTGAAGAGCCCTCGAATCACTCTGAATTTATAGGTTCTGTAACGTCAAAAACCACACGTTGCAAGAATTTTATGGCCACTTATCCTACACTCAGGTCAAAAGGTCGCGGTTCTAGCAAGCGCGGGATCTAGAAGTAAAGTCCCCGATAAACTTAAGTGGACTCGTGAACTCCACGAATCTAAAGTCGCCCAATTAAAATATTAAGAAGTTTTAGGCCCTCTGGCGTCAATATCGCAAAGCACTTATTTACGATGTGCGTGAAAAGAAGATTTCGTCTCTTGGTGTCTAACTCTCGTTGATGTCGGACCTGCGGTCCGCTTCTGTCTTGTAATGTAAGACGCGCCCTGTAAGGCCAAGTCATGTGGCCACTGCAGCTAATGCCTTCAAATAAATAAAGCAAGTCTTCGAAGTGGTGTATCTCATCAATCGCTCCAAGAGTGCGTGTCTCGCCTAAGGTTCGTAAGTGATTCCCTGGATCTACAATTCTCCCGACTGTATCACTCCCTCGTGACGGCTACGTCTCCAATAAGTGCTATGCCTCTCCTCCGCGGCGTGAGGTACGGGCATCATATATATATATATATATAATATATATATATATATATATATATCATATATATATATATATATATATATATATATATATATATATATATGTGTGTGTGTGTGTGTGTGTGTGTGTGTGTGTGTGTGTAAGGATTTATTATAGGGGGGGGGCTAACCGTAAAAAAATTAAGAGGGGATGTGCTAGAAAGATTGGGAATTATCAATTAAATACTACTAATTTACGGGGTATGGGAAAAGAAGCATTGCGGGGAAAATAGATAATAGGTTTGTATTTGTTTGACAGCTTAGCTCCACTCCAGCCTCCTCTCGGATGCATCCGTAAGACCCCTTGTGTGCATGCGCAGTAGTTCTAGAATCTTGGGACAAAGATTTGAAACGTCAGAGGCAATGTGATTACCGATTGAGTAAGACGTACCGCTTGGCCGGCACGCGTTTTGGATAAGTATGGGAATAAGAAATTTAGATTGTTGGAAATTAAATTAGGGATTGATTCGTAAAGCATTAATATCAATTAATGGAGCTGAGTTTTAGAATTTGGATTAACCCTACACTGCATGATTTTTTATTTTTCCTTGAAAAAAATATATATGTATTTGAATATAATGAGAAAGCATGGAAAAATATTTTAAAAAAATTAACTCTAAATTTTCATTATTTTTTAATTAAATATTACTTTGTTGCCAAATGGCAACACCATGCAGTGAGACATAAAAAAGTAAAAAATCAAACTGTGCCAAATGGCTACACCATGCATTCAACAAAGAAAAAATACTTTAAATGATAGTCTCTGAAACAGTTTTTCCTCTTTGTAAAGACATAGAGGAACTAATCATTTATTGCTATACTCTTGTAAATCCTTTTCAATTCAACATTTTACATTGTTGTACACTGCTCTGGCCAATGATCAGTTATGTCAAATATGATATCTTTTGGAGGCTCTCTAGAGCAAGATTTTTTTTGTGTTTTTTTCCCCAATTTGTTCCTCTGTTTCTGATGGTTTCTCTATTTAGTGATTTTTCTTGCCTACGTAAGCACAAAGTTTGTGCTAACTGCAATCTAAAATTAAGAAATTTTAAAGGCTTTTCAGTACTGAATTTTTGTTTGTGCATTCTCTTATACAACACCCAACCATTGATAATTGTGAGGTCTGTAGATGGTAGAACAACCGAAAGTACCACTTTTTGCTTCGCATGATTATTTTATACCTTTCAATCAAACTATCAAGTAAGTCCACACCTTCCATGTGCTTGTTGTAAGTCAGGGGTGTCAAACTCGCGTCCCGTGGGCCGCATGCGGCCCGCGACGAACATTTTTGCAGCCCGGTCAATATATTGGCACACAATAATATATAATAAATTAACCGACGCAGAATTATAATAAAATAGGAAGGATTCGTTAAATGTTTTTTAATTATACTCTTTTTTTGCTATTATTTAACAAAATGCGTATATTTATGTTGAATATACTGTAATTAGGTAATATACTGTAATAAACCTACGTTTCTATTAATATTGTTCTTTTTTTGCGGCCCACCTATAGTTAAACCTTGTTTGTTTGGCCCAAGTTAGCGTTTGAGTTTGACACCCCTGTTGTAAGTTGTTATAATGTAAGGACAATTTACTTTTACATATTTTTCTTTCCTGTTAAAGAGCTCTACTTCACTTGCAGGATTGATATCGGCAAATGTGGAGAACATTGTGACGCTTTTGTTATCTTTCCATGACGCATTTGACAGTTCACAACCATCATATATAGCCACAAATTCAGTGATGTATCCACGAATCTATAGTTTCAGTTCCTTATCAGTTGGAAGTTTGTAGTCTGGAATTCTATTTCTTCTAATAGTTCCAAGAGATAAAATTCCTTTTTTCTTCAAACGATTTCTGACGTTGATCAATCTAAGGTCTCAGTTAGTAAAATTTATCATGGCCTCTTTGCAAATCAGTTGAAAATGTATTATTGTCATTGAAATGAAGATATCTTCTAATTTTTCAACTTCGTTAACTCGCATAGAATTTTGAGTGAGAGATATTCCAACTACACTATATAGAATAGTTTGTTCGGTAATGAAAGTTATAGGTTCCGGCGGAAAAAAATATGAAAGAAAGTAATAAGGTGTTTCCAAATTCAAAATATTTTGAGGTAGCTGTCTATCTCCACTGAAAGTTAAGGACGCAGGATTTATTTGACTTTTTCTTCCATATAAGTTTACATTTTTCTTTTCAACTTTGTTACTTCTTTTCTCTAACGTCTTGTTACTTGAAGTTGAACTTTCATATCGAATATTCACTTCATTCTAAGATGATTCTGAATCATTTTCACTGTCAGAACTATCCTCTTGATTTCTATTAAAGAGAACATTAGAATTAACTGTAGGATCTTCATCACTATTATCCAAATTTTCATCACTGCCACTTGAAAGAGCATTCCATATTTCATCTCTCAATAATTTCATTTTACCATCTGTATCAATGAAGTAAACAGACCTATCTGCTTCCATTATTCTAGCTTATAGAGTTTTAAAAAAGAAGTAAATTGCTTCTAATTATATGGCAATAACTCACAATTCAATCTGCACCGTCAAAAAAAAATAGAGAGTAAGAAATAAAAACGAAACACATGCTTTATAAACTACAGTGTTGACTTGGTTAGTTCACTCCATCACTCGTTCATAGCACCCTTACTGCATGATGTTGCCAAATGGCAACAGATATATATTATGGCCTAAATTATTTTTAAATGTTTGCTTTAACATAAAAAGTCTGTTAAATGAAAGATAAATGCTAATTTTATACATACGATTTTTTTAATGGACATTAAAAAACATTTAGTTGTAAATAATAACTTCGAAATTTGGTCATTCAAGTGATTTCAAAAGTCCCTCCCTATGGTTTCATTTACTGCTATGTTACAGGCCACTATTGCCATCTGGTGAGGATAAATGGGGAAAATTGCATTAATGATGTCCAATACTTGCTTTTGGTGCTTAGAGTTGCCATATGGCTATATTTTACTGGCCAGTGGCGTGTCGGCCAGTTGGTGTAGCCAATTGGCAACATCATGCAGTGTAGGGTTAATAAATATATTTCAGAAGAATATTGGTTTGGTATTTGTCCACTCACCACATCTGACTGCTGGTAGAAGAAGATGGAGGATTTTCGGGAGCTGACTGCAGTTGTAAAATTAAGACGAGTTCGGACTACATAGTAAATTGTGGGCGTGAAGAGTAAGTCCTATATATATATATATATATATATATATATATATATATATATATATATATATATATATATATATATATATAATGTCTTACAGTAGGGTTTTAAAAGAATCTAAAATAAAACGAAAAATATCGTACAAATATACATCCATTGCAATGCATTAGAAGTGATACTGACTGTTAGAGCGATGTTTAAAAAAAATAAATAGAACTTTTATTTAATATATATATATATATATATATATATATATATATTGTGAACCTTTATCGTCGGGATCCGACAAATCATTATCTTGTAGAATTAATCATAACTGTAGAACAACTCTTACTTACATCTTGTTTATTCAAACATTAAAATCTTGGTTAAATAATTATTTGCAAAAGTTCATTCCGAAGAACGTTGATACACTCATGAGAGCGGGGTTCATTATTCAAAGTCCAAAACGAGACCCCCGTCTCTCTGCACGCGTCGTAACTTTTCAAAAGTCCAAATCTAATCTCCCTCGTTCGTTACCGGCGTCTGCATTTATGCATTCTTCTCTCTCTTTCTCGAACAATCTCCCTCGCTCAACAACAGCTCTTTTTCGGATCCGCGCTACGCAGACCACCTAAGGTAAATTTCATTGTCCACGGCTATTCCCTTGGAATTGTGCCGCTAACGTTTCCACTAATCATTCGAAATGACATGACTACCTCACCTATTGTCGAGCATTTCCAAAGGTGTATATCGTTTCGACACCTGTTTGTGTTCATTTTGGGCTTATTGAAGGTGCTATTACTCGCCTTCATCAATCCCACTTAAGAAAGGGAGTCGAAAGTCTGACAATATATATTTATATATATATAACATAAAAACCCTTATATCCTTTTCAAATTCTAGTTAATTCTAAATTTCCTTGGGCGCTTGAGCTAATTTCTTTTCAGATTTTTAAGGCAATGGATCCTCGTAGCGTCACCTCCAAAATCACAAATAATCGCGCCTATAATACGTCACCTCTGACACCAGAGTCATAGCTAGTCAATTATTATTCCTATCCAAGATCACATGACGAGCGACATCAAGCAGTCTATAAAAGAACCTGGGTCATGTAGAAGTACGCACTCCTCGGATTTCTGTCACCCAACAAACATGATGTAACCTTTCGAGTTTTTCTTATTTTGTTATTTTGTCTCCCCCCGAGGAGATATGTCGCCTGCCTAAATAAATCTTTTAACGAAGCTCATCTGTTGACGTGTCTGATCCTGGTCTCGACTACTACAATTCTTCTAATTCTTCGTTGTGACATGGTGGGTCCTTGATTTCATCGGTCTTCTCAGTTTTGGGGCCTATCATGTTACATGTATATATATATATATATATATATATATATATATATATATATATATATAAAAGTTAATATTTATCATAACTTTTTAAAATCTTTCCATATGCTAATATAGTTTGGTGTATATTTTCTAGAAGTTTTTTTTTCTTAATACAAAGCAGAATAACACTTTCAAATCTTATCTTTTTCTCCCGCTGTGCTGTTAAAAATTAGGAAATAATTATTATGTATACGGTTAAACAAAGCAAGACATCTAGAGTTTATATGTATCTATGTATTCCGTTATCTGTTTATAGAAATGATTTTTCTTAGCTGGAGGGAAAAATCATACTACTTCCAACAAATCTATTTGCCTTTCGTGAAGGGTTTAAAAACTAATGCTGTATTATACATTGTTGATAATTAATATCATTATTACTGAATTAAGTATGCGTTGAAAGGTAATTTCCGAAATATATCATACGTAATTAATATTTATTATTAATATATACAGAAAAATTTCTCAAAAAAAAAAGTTAAATCCTTTATCATCTTTTAAGTAGTATAATTAATATCGTACTTATTTATGTGTAGCAATTTCGAATTAGATTTTAATTATAATTAAGTCCTAAGTATTATCTATTGAAATAAAAAGAATATCTTTTGGTTGCGTTTTGAAAGGGATGATGTAAGTGATGTCAAAAATATATAAATAAAATAAAAGATCCTGATAAAAGTTTTATTTCTAAATGAAGAGAAATATCTTTGTTGTAAATTAGTTCTCGTTCTTGAAAAAAGGATTAAATTATATGCCTCATTAAGCTTAAGAAATAAATTGTTCAGCGAGCTAAGAAAAACAATATAAATCATTTCCTATTTCTAATGTGTTACAGGAGAGGTTTTAAAAGAATCTAAAAGAAAACGAAAAAAAAAGAATCGAACAAATATACATCCATTTCAATGCATTAGAAGTGATACTGAATGTTACAGCGATGTTTAAAATAAAATATATAGAACTTTCATTTTATATATTTGTATGTTAAGGTTTTTTAACAAATGTATCTTTCCTGTCACTGAAAAAGAACCTGTCCTGTGATCCTGTCCTGTGAAAGAACTTACTTATGAAAAAAATGCTTTTTGTTTGAGTTTGAAATTTCAAGATGCAAGTGATATTATAAATGTATAAATAAAAACAAAGATTTCCAATAAAAGTTTTATTTCTAAATAAAGCAATGATCAAATGCTTATTTAACCCATTGAAGACCGCTCCATGTTTCCGTTATTGGAAAGGCACCAAGGAGTTTTTTAACACTTCTTAGAACATTAACTATATATAATTAAGTTGTTTCCATAAAATTAAATATATTTTAACGAGAGTTACAAAAGATCGCGCTTTCGCAACATCAGTACATAATGGTACCAAAAAAATATTGAAAAATTTGAAAGTCTTTGAAACATTTGGCATGAAGAGGTACATTACACTTATTACATATAGTAATTGCTTGACTTTTGCAGTGTTTAAATCTTTTTAGTTAATTTTCCCTTTTTTGGTAATAATATGGCCCATACTGTCTTTCCGAGTTTCGTTGAGATTTAGATTTTGAATTGAAGATGTTCTTACAATATGTGAAGTTTCAGGTAAACAGAATTCATCTGCATTTCTTAAAGCGTTTTCATCAAAGATATTGCGATAGACCTCTGAAACTCTAATAAACTTATTTTAGAACTAGCCGGGCTTCGCCCAGCTACGGCTCAAGCCATCAAAGGAAGACGATGAATGAATCAAGTGAATGAATGACTAAATCGTTGTTTATAACCCAAGGGGATAATTTGCCGTTCTTCGCGTTTGAAGAACCACGTAGAAAATTTGTGTTAAGTATTGTTCTTTAAAATTCAAATAAAAATCGAAATTTTAAGATAGAGACTTGAAATGAGGTTTATATGAATGAGAAAGCTTTCATCGTCCAGATGATGTAAATATTTTCTTTATAAGATAAAAACTCGAAGAGCATCGAACGTAGATCCTCAAAATTGCGTAAATTTCTCGAAAAAGTGGGTTTAATATTTTGATTAAAATAGTCTGTTTTAAATTATTTTTAAACAAATGAGGTCTTGTTTGAAGGAGAAATGTCTGTAGTCTTAGATTGTAAAAAAGATCAAAATTCTAAGATCATTTTTTGCCGAGACATCGTAATCTAAAGTTAAAAAAACATAAAATATCCCACAAAACATAAAATAATTAATTTTCTAGAATAAAATTTAAAATTTGGGCTTCGAGGTGCACTTTCCCATAGTCTGCACTACCCGTGTGCCAAATTTCATGGCTGTAAGTTTCAAAGGCCGCACACACGCACACATTGAGGCGGTACACCCGGAGAGTCTGACCGACAGACAGAACCGGACCTTGCTTTATTAATATAGATTCCTTACATCCCTGCAGATTTTCCACGTATTAGACTTTGCAAAGTCAATAAAATTATAGACACGTCTACAATATGTTTCAACAGATCTTCATTGAAAATTTCTAAAATAGATAATTTATTTGATATGCATTCTTTTTTTTTAATTGGACACAATGTAAGTCAAAAGGTTTCTGACTGAGTGTAGGAGTACATTTTTCCCATACAATATGCTCCTTTGTCTTACTGTATTACTTACTTTTAACCTTTATTAGAAAAAATGTCGATTTCACCTGCAAAGCCTTTCGGTGATTCGACAATTTCATATAAAATATCCTCATCAATAGCTTCTTCATTCGTCAAATCATACGGATCTGGAGAGATAATGGCAAATTGTGGTTCATCATTATCTTCTGTTGATGACGATTCCAAAATATCATCATCATCTATCTCATGAAAATACTCCAATGCCTCTTCCAACGTCCAAAATCGCTTTTTTTAAGGCAAACTTCTTTGAAATGAAAACAATATCAATTTACTGCATAAAAAATTAGGCAGCATACCACAATCTTAAATAATACACATTGGCCTGATGTTGCGTTTTTGCAACATTTTAAAAAATATGAATTGAGAAACATAAAAACAAAAATTATGCCTTACCTGTTGAAGCCATTTTGTTCTTTAGTATGTAGTAAACTTGGAACAAGCATCAAATCGGAATTTTAACATGTGCTGCCATCTGCAGTTATTTTTTTTAATGTAGTCATTTTTTTTCCGTTTCAAAACATGAGAAAAAAACAATTTTTTTCAACTGTTAAAAGCGGGCAAATATAGAAACAAAAAATTATTATGAACAATTAAATTATAGAGTATGAAACAAAAATATTACATCACACGTACAAAACTTAGAACATACCTTTAAAAAATACAGACATTAATGTTGCGTTTTCGCAATGCCCGTCTTAAATGGGTTAGTTCGAAGGTTAAAATGGAAATTTTGCATTATAAACACGAATGCTTCAAATCATCCAATAAAATCCATACCTTGCACTTCATTATCAATTACTTATTTATCAATTTTTTTCAAAAGCTTTTACACTGCTGGCCACTGTAAATGCAACACCCTGAAGGAAACATGCAAATAACATGAAATTTACAACATGCATTAGCGGAGGTGATATATGCAAATGATTAGAATTTCAGCGCAGACGCACATCACGCGCGCCTGTGGCGCCACTTCAAAGCGCTATTTGAGGCTTGGAGATTTCGACGATTTCAAGTTCGGCAATTGTGTTTTTCTTGTGGCTTTTTCAAAAAAACGATCAATTATGCCTCGTCGAAAACAGCGATCATCTTTTGATCAAGTATCCGAGTTCGACAGAGGAAGGATAGTGGCCTACCGAGATTGTGGATAATCTTTCAGGGAAATCGGTAGTCGTGTTGGACAAAACCAAACAACTGTAATGCGGATATGTGATCGTTGGATGCAGGAGGGTACGACGGACCGGCGTGTTCGATCGCATCCACCTCAGTGCACCACTTCACGTGATGACAGGCAAATTGTGTTCATGGCAGTGACGGATCGCTCAGTCACATCACGAACCATAGCACAGCACATGCAGTCTGTAACACATCATCCAGTGTCTGCGCGTACCATTCGACGCCGTTTTCAGCAGAGTGGTCTGTCCGCAAGACGTCCATTGCTTTGTCTACCCTTGACGCAGAACCACAGACGTCTCCGCGGCCAATGGTGCGATGACAGAAGGATGTGGACGGCAGAATGGAATGAAATTGTCTTTACTGACGAGTCACGCTTCTGTCTGCAACACCACGATGGTCGCATTCGAGTCTGGAGACACCGTGAAGAGAGGATACTGAACAGCTGCGTTATGCACCGCCACACTGGTCCTGCACCGGGTATTATGGTATGGGGCGGTATTGGATATCACTCTCGCACACCTCTAGTAGGCATTGCCGGTACTTTAAACAGCCAGCGCTACATCTCCGAAGTGTTGGAGCCAGTTGTCCTTCCTTACCTTCAGGGCTTGCCCACAGCCATATTTCAACAGGATAATGCGCGACCACACGTGGCACGCATTGTCCAACGGTTCTTCGTCAATCGCCAGATTGAATTGCTTCCCTGGCCGCCTCGCTCTCCTGATCTTTCGCCGATAGAAAACATGTGGTCCATGGTTGCTCTACGATTGACCCAGATTCCATCCCCAACTGCCACAGCAGATCAACTTTGGCAACGTGGGGAAGCTGCTTGGTCTGCTGTATCCCAAGAACTCATCCAAAGTCTCTTTGAATCAATGCCGAGGCGTGTGTGCAGCGGTGATCTCCAACAATGGTGGCTATTCTGGCTACTGATTTTGGCAGGAACCACACTTCACAGAAGTCTATAAATTTAATCATTTGATACTTGGTCAACATGTTATCTACAAAATAAATTTTGTTGTGATATTTTTTCTCTTTCTTGGTGTTGCAATTTGGGTGGTCAGCAGTGTATAATAGCTTTGATTTTTAAAGTGTTTAGCACTAATAACAAATTATTAATATTATTAATATTATTTTCAATATTTTAGAACAAAAATCAATCATCATAACTTTTTTAAAGAGTGTAAAGAAAAGAAAATCATATTTACAGTACACCTGATGTTTAATATATTCCGTGAGTTAAATTTCGTAAAAAATGATATATAATAGATTTGAAAAATAAAAATTTCATGCGTTCGAAAGCAATACCGATATTTATTTTTAAAAATGCAAAAATTATCTTTTACTTTATTTTTAAAGCTTTTATAATAATATGGAGACTAATGCTTAATGGATAAATAATGGGCAATATAGTTAACGATTTCTCCTGCTGCTAAAAGCACAGATGATGACGAAACGCCTCGTGAGTTTACGTTACATAATTCAGAGAAGACATGCTCTGAAAAATATCTGGCAAACTATCAAGATTTTGTGCTCATTAGAGCAGTAGTTTGGGAACAGTGTTGGAAGCAATTTATGTCGCCTAGTAAAGTATAGATAAAGACTTTTTTCTCTAATGCTGGACATATAGTAATCTTTAATAATAATTCTACTGCATACAGTGATAATTCTATAGTACAGAAGAAAATAAAGCAATTACAACTAGTATATACGCTTAATCCAAAATTTAGTGACAAAGTGCTCTTTTATACTCATGTTATTATTGTTCTACGTTGAGTAAATGTGCCTTCACATACTTTCTTTGGGTAAAAATTATGTATTTGTAATTCTTATGGCTTGAAGATACACAAAGAAAAAGGAAGCTAGCGACTGATTTCATATTACAACAAATTTAATTTTTGTGCTTTGAAAAACATTTGGACAGAAAATTTATTACACCCTCACGAGTTACCATTGATAATTCATATTATTAATAACTTAAAGTTGTAACATTTCAGTAGTTTAGATTCCAGGTTTTAGTCGCGGTAAAAGCATCCCATTTTAGAGCTATAACTACTAAAGAAACTTTCAGTCACGTACTTGAGCGCAATTATACAAAGTTAAGGTTTCCTAACTAATAATATAGCAACCAATTATTATAATTATTTCATTTATCTCTAGTATGCAAAACAAATCTGCCAACAATAATCAGTGATTAACTTTTTGTTTTAAATTCATTAAAAATTGAAGATTTTTAGAAGAAATTAGTTAGCCCATACATAGAAGCTATCATTTAATAAGGTTGAGAACATGAGTTATCTTTCTCGTGATGCTACTGGTTGTATTTAAAATACTATTTATATTTTTCTCAAAGTTTATCTGATATCTTACCATAGTATTTTCCTTATTTTTGGGGGGGAAAACTATTTTACGCAGTGATACAACACGTATATGAATAGTTAATGAGTGTGCCAAAATACGAATGACAAATGGTATCTTGAAACCTCCAGTGGTATTTGATATCTATGTTAATTTTCTCCCAATTGAAATTTAATGGAGTTTAAACATAAGCAAAGTTGGGATGTGTTTAACCTTTCATTATGACTGTAGCTCTCTGAAAATCAACCATTCAAGCCTAATTTGAAATAATGTAGTTGCTGCCACTATGTCATATTGCGTAGAGATGCCCTGCTCAGCAGAACCAATTACAATTAAACAAATACATACACCTTCAGAGTACAAGGCAGTCTTGTATATAGGACCCGCCTTTATTTTGGGCTGCTTACCATGCCACTATGCCTTGCTGAAAATCCCATAACAACGTTGAAAGATCGAGTCTACCACCATGACGTAATGCGTAGAGACTGTCATGCTCACAAAACCAATTACAATTACAGAAATACATACACCTTCAGCATACTGGGTATTCTTGTATCTAGGAATTTAGGACCCGCCTTTGTTCTGGGCTTCTTACCATACCACTATGCCTTGCTGAAAATCCCATAACGACGTCGACAGATAAAGTCTGCTTGCACTTACCTCAACATATGCAGGTTAAAATATTGTACAGCATGGTTCAAATTTGAATGGTTAATGAGTGTAACAAAATATGAATGACAAATGGTATCTTGAAACCTCCAGTGGTATTTGATATCTATGTTAATGTTCTCTCAATTGAAATTTAATGGAGTTTAAACATAAGCAAAGTTGGGATGTGTTTAACCTTTCTTGATGACCGCAGCTCTCTGAAAATCCCACCTTGCTCAGAATAACTAATTACAATTACACAAATACATGCACCTTCAGCGTACTAGGCAGTCTAGTATCTAGGACCCACCTTTGTTTTGGATCCCTGAGCATGTCACTATGCCTTGCTGAAAATCGCATAACAACGCTGTCGGATGAAATCTGCTTCCACATCTCTCAACATATGAAGGTTATGTTGTACAGCATAGTAAGGCAATATGTACAGCATAGTCCAAAATTAATCTTGAATTATTTTTCGATGCTGAAATCGTAATAATTAATCTTTTTATACAATAGATGATAAAAGTTACTAATAGGTAATAAATCTTTAATTTCGTAATAACTTTTATGTTAGGATTTTTTATGCAATCAATAGTTTATTTAATGATCAGTAAATAATATATTTTTCACGATAATTTTATCACCATTCGATTGCTTTAAATTATTTACAGCTTAATTTGCCCAAAATCGATGCTGTGCGGAAAACAGCAAGCGAGAAAAGGCTATAAAAACTTTTTATGGCACATATCAGCCAAGGGTATATTTAAGTTCTGTCCTAAACAGAGAAAGTATTTATTTTATTTTCTTCATTTCCTTCACCTTAGAGTGAGTAACCCCATGGGAATAAACCGACAGGAAGTGTTTAGGTTTCACCATTACATCAAGCTATTCACTAGTGATCAATACTCCTTCAGATACAATAAAAGACCAAAGGGGAAATGACTTGCTAGTTTCTGAGGATCACAAAATTGTTTTACTAGATGAAACAAAAAGGCATTTTTAAACTTCGCATACATTCAGGCCTATATTTATGAATTTTACACAAAGGAGAGGTTTTTTTATAGTTTTTAACAACTATTTCATTTGAGCAAAAGAGAAGGTTAATTAAATTATAATTTATTGAATATTGAAAAAAGTATCTTAAAATGTCAGACTTTTATCAACAGGAAATGTTTCATCAATAAATGCTAATGTATTTTCTAAAACAATAAGCACAAATATAAGAGAATTTATCTTTATCTATTGGTAAATTTTAAGTATTGACATATAATTGGCATGCTTAACCTATAGAAAAAATACCACACCGAAATAGTGGTTATGCTGGAAGCATGTATCTCTAAGTTTGTGTGGTGCTACAGAAACATTAAAAAAACTAGTTTCAATAATAAATACATAGTTTTTATTATAGCCCCTTTACATTTTTATCGAACTATTGTAACCATAAAAAACGTAACTACACACTAATAGTTATATTTCCTTTTTGTTTAAGGTTTTTAACTTTAATCTGACACCAAACCTTCATTTATCCCTTTTCCTTAAGTTTCCCCTTTGACATCTTTCAGTATTTTCTTTAGTATCAGATTATTTACTTACATTCATTTTTTATATGGGAGATGTTCAGATTTAATGTTAATGTAATTGATCAAATGAATGCAATGGCCTATGTGCTGCACAGTAACTCGAATGCGCTGCCTAAACTTTCGAGGAAGGTCAATTAAAACGATTCTTTTTCACTATTCCGAGATTGTCCAGTTGATAGGAAACCAGACTTAAGCTTTGCAAAAACGACCTTGCTCTACTTTCGATCTTGAAAGATGATTATTATAGCAGAGTCCTACCGTCTGGAAGCATACATGACAAATATTATATGCTGAAAAAATATCAACATCGTCGACTGATTAAATAATACTAAATATGTCATGTTTACATATTTTATCCGACTCTCAAAAAGAAAGGGGCAATCATGTTTGTGAATTCATAGAAAATAGCAATTGCTTGCAAAATTGAGACTGTGGTATAACTTCGATATCGAAGTTTCAAGGCTCTGATTGAGTACCCATTCCTGCAAGATGACTATAATAAACTGAGCTGCTTGTCAACTTCCAAGAGGAAAGTAAACATATATAATGTGAAAAAAATTCAAAGTACATCTATTACCACTCTTTTGAAGCATAAACCTAAACATAGTAGACAAAGTAATGAATGGTAAAACTGAATTCCTACTAAATTTGTAACCATATATTCAACCACAAACAAAATTTCCCTTTACAGTTGTTAAGTAATACTATGATCATTAAAAATGGTCATACACATATTATTGTCTACGTCATACGCACTCCACTGCAGTGCTGCCAACTTGGGGATTTTCCCCCTAAATTTGGGGGTAAGTTAGATGAAAAGGGGTGTTTTTAGGGCCCACATTTTTCAGTAGCATTTTGTGGGGGGGAAAATTTTTTAATATTTTGTACAATCGAGACGCGTTTTTTTATTAGATTATAAGTTTCATACATATGTCAAATGTAAATAAACCTCCATTTCATAATGTGTGTATTTTCTATTTATTTCAATTTATTTCTCAAACAGGATGCCTATTTGGAACCAAAATTTCTTTTAGGAAGGTCTAGGGTGATTTCAAGTTTGTGTTAGGGGGAAACAGGTGGATTTCGAGATGACGCTAGGGGGTGCGCTTCGTAGATGTTGGCAACACTGCTCCACTGCACTATCTTCCGATAGATGTGTTAGTACAAGAGGCATTCGACTTAAATTTTGCCTCCTCGCTGAATTAACTAGGTTAGATAGTTGAAGACTGCCTTTCTTGTCCTACTCCAGATTCTTCGAATGAAATAACTCAAGTCTCGAACCGCATCTCTCTACCTTCATTGGAAAGAAGGCACACTTCTCATAAATAGCTCAGTTTTTGGTTATGTCAACTTCCTAATTACACATTACCCTTTGTTTAGCTCGTTCACCGCTTTCATGGGTATGCAGGGTTTTTAAGAAGATATTTAACGAAGAGGGAGGTTAAAAAAAAACCCCACTTGAAATTGGTTAGATGCAAATAAAATAAAGCTATACATATTTCACACTGGCATTTCGCAATTAAAATAAGTATGACAAAGACTCTCTTTATAACATATTTTCTGTGTTGTCAAGCTATCTGATTAAATTTCTTTCACTGCTAAATCTTTTCATACGGAAATCAATATATATCTTCATTTTTAATTATTTTATAAATGATGAATGAATTTCCATTTCAACCGAATAAGCTTCTGTTGTGCTTTATCGATAAATACCCGAGAAAATTAATACAAAGCAAATCAATCTCAATCTCTCGAAAACCACAATGACATCCCAGGAATAAAATTCTGAAGAGCTGTTTACTCTTACAATAAAAGTAATCTCACCATGATACGCAGACAGAAAAGAAAAATGTCATGGGTTTGTCAAAAAAGATTCTCGGTAAAAATCTTAACAGATTCTCCCTATTCTGAAATTTTATTTTGTTTAATTTTCTGTCTGATCTAACAAAGACTTCGACTAATTAGGATTTTTATCTATAACTTAATGGAGGATAAATTTAAAAGGAAGTTTTGCCCGGTAAAATAGACTAATTAAATTGTCGCGTTTGGGAAAAAAATGTCCTTCATAAAAAAAATGTAGTTTAATGAATGGTTTAGTAACCCAGTAAGTAAAAGCAATTATCTTCCAGCGAAGTTTTTCACTGCCTAATATGGCTCTTTGGTTCTTTATACTTTCATTTTCTCTAAATTTCAAAATAAAAGCAGAGAATTTTTTTTCTTCAAATTCAGCGTAATTTTGATACTTTTAAAATTTAAACAATGATATTAATTTCAGTTTCCCGTTGGTTAACTTAATTATAACTTAAATATATGCAGTCCGTAATTATGTAACATGTGAATTTGTAAGCATTACGTCTGTGCTTGTTAATTTCCTATTTGGGAAAAACAGAACTGCTTTACTGACTATTATAAAATAATTTCTTTAAATAGCTCGCTATTTATACGTAGAACTTTAGCATTATTTACTTATATCATAAAACCCAACAATAAAATAATTTAATAAATTCATAGTGATGCTTAGTTTATACATACATTTAGAGTATTACTTTGTTCTGGAATGTTAATTGTAAACAAGACCTATTTGAACACAGTACGTTTTCTATTCCATTGAGTTGGAATCCACAACATTGTGGATTCCAACTCAATGGAATAACCTGTTTGGAGTAACCCAATGGAGTAACCAACACAACCTGTTTATACCTGTTGTATATATATATATATATATATATATATATATATATATATATTAATTTATTTATATATATATATATACACACACACACACACACACATATATATATATATATGTATATATATATATATATATATATATATATATATATATATATATATATATATATATATATATATATATAGAGAGAGAGAGAGAGAGAGAGAGAGAGAGATTCCATTCTATTCCATTCCAAGTATGTGTACGTGGTTTACCGAATAGTCTCTGGAGCAATAAGTATATAATTTACCTTCAGAAAACATGCTAAATGGAAGTCATGACAGGGAGCATTCAACATTAAATGAAGAGATCCGATACCTAAACGTTTTGCGCTCTTTCTTTCGGTAGACCAACTAATGCATTTTTTGACAAATTTTGGCTTGTTTGAATGAATTGAACTTATAAAATTGATGAATTCTGTAAGGATCCTAATAAATTCGATTTACTGCAATTTCACGCCCAGTTGTAATAAGTTGATTTCTCTTATATCCATATTTAAATCAGTTTTAAATTATATGTCTCCTGATACATAAATTAAAACAATAAAATCTAACTTCGTGTTCTTGTTTTTATACCTGTTGTATTTGAACAGTAAATTTAGTGTTATGTCACACAGTTACAACATCTAGAATAAATTAAAATTACATCCCCAAAAAGAAAAGAAAAAAGTTTTAGTGTACGAAATATATTCAGGGCTTTATTGAGAGCTATAATAACAACATGAATGAGAAGACGGAGAATAACCTGGACCAGAATTACTAAACATTTAGTGTATAGGTAAGTAATCGTATGGCGAGAAGCACATGGTGTCATCGATATATAAAATAAACATCTTTAATAAGAAGTAATAACTGCACTTTATGAAGAGTTGTACTTTATAATGATTGTTAAGGCAAAATATATGAAACGGAATGACCATGAGTTTAAAGCATTTCATTCTCCAGTTTCATTCTGTTCTGATAAGCATTAAATTTCTTATATTTTAGCTTTCTAGAATCGTGATATATAATTCCTTAGATATACTGATATTTCACCATTTCTTGTTTAACTTAGATGATAACTGATATTGGAAGAAATGGTTCTCATAGCTAAATAACAAAAGATACTGCTAAAGAATGATGCTACCCTCCACGTATCTTGAAAAACATCAAAAATACTTCTAATGTTTTTCAAATTCGTTTGCTTTTGTTTGCAATTTTTTAGTTCATTCATTATTTCATATAGATACAACTATACTATATAATTCTCAGTTGCAAACATGTCTAAAATTTGTAAACCCGTTAGTATTAAAAAAATCAATCCTTAATAAAAGCCCCTCTAAAACCTTTTATAAAAAAAACCCACCTATTCATAGGTGTTTCATATTTATTTTCTTTAAACAATGTTAATTCATACTTACACGTATTTTTTTCTAATTTTAGGAAAGAAAAGTGCTTTCGTTGTGTTGTTATATATGAAAAACATCCGAATGTCCTCCAATACAGAGAAAGTAAGTTAAAAATATTCCTTGTTTCTGATATTCTAACTATTACAAATTAAATTTAAGATATTACAAAATAGGATTATTAAACACGGTTGATGTTTCAAGTGCATGTGTTGTTTGTAATTCCTACTAATATCTCCAAATGTTATCATATAGTTATTTGTTTACAGCAATCATATACATTTTATCTGTTTTAAATCTTGTTTGAACCTTGTTTGAATATTGTCTGGATCTTGTTTGAATATTTAAAGTGAATACTTAGCCTCAACATTCAAAGAGTTTCAAATAGAAAAGCAACATTTGAATTTTGCTCATTGATATTATATTTATCATGAATTTGTCACAGAAATCAGGTTTATTCAGTGCGAAAATTGTTTAATCAGCTTAAGGTTTAGTTGCCTGAAAATTAAATTTTTTTGAAAGTTCCTTAATCATATGAAGAACTCAAAATAATAAAGTAAAATATTTAAATGATAAAAAATATGAGGAAAACGGATTTTAAACCTAGCATTTAGGGAAGTACTAATTAAATATAAAAATTCATGGTATGCGAAAATGCAAGACATTTTTATATTAAAATGGGACTCATAATTTCTCTAAGTTCCTTCCTCTTCAGAAAGGATGGATAATTCATGTTGATTATTCGAGCATAAACTTACCAAACCTCATCGCAGTAGCTTTTGCATTTATGGCAGTACTGAGCTCTCTGAAGCAAATCTATTGAAGTATTCCACTGTGAATTTCCTGACACCGTATGTAAGAATGAAAATATGCCTGATACATGCCCTCGTGAGAGGGGTCACCTAGCAAATATATTAATCTCTAGCGCACCTAGCAGACCTAGACTTAATTTTCATCCCTTTTATTGGCTCCTCAGCAGGGCATAATCTATAAGTACACTAGAGAGAAAATAATTCTCAAATGCAGAATCCTGCATTTGAGAGAAAACAATTCCAAATGCAGAAATATGTATTTTGAATTCCGTATACTGTCTTTAAAGAATTTTAAACGTACATAGACAGGAACAATAAATGTTAGCAGCTTTTCAAAATAGCCCATAATTTTCAAAATTCTCCAGAATGGTTTAACGAACAGTGGCAGAACCTTTGTTTTGTAGCAGATTTAGGACTTTGGTAAGTATACGTTTCTGCACCCCGTCCTTCCACAAGCAGACAACATTTTAACTACTTCTCTGTCCCTCCCTATGACCATGTTTGGAGTTTCGATATTCTAATTGAAACACAAGCAGTTTTGGATCTCCAAGTAGGCCATTATTTTGACCACAGATTTGCTGATAGAAACAGTCCTAGTTATCTAAGAGGCTGTTCAAAATACATATGCAAGAGTCAGCCTTACTATCATCCACAAAATTTTAACCAATCACAGAGCCGAGAATCTCGAGCCTAATTGGTTTGTACTCTGGAACTGACTAAAAATTTTTTGATAAAAGTAAAGCTGACTAAAAGTAAAGCTGAATCTAAGGGATACAGTATGAATAGCCCATTAAGTTGCCAGATTTCACTCTGAATGCTTCCAACCTTCATTTTTTTGTTGTTGTTGTTGGATCTAAAATTATTATATCTAGCATTTATGCTTTCCATAAAAGTAGAATCACCAGAGAATTTCGTACTCATTTGGTTCTGTTTTTTCTGTTAAGTTACTAGTACAACCTGTTTGAATGCTAAATTTCATCACGATTCTAAATTTCATCACGATTATTGATTTTGCTCTTAAACATAACACTAGAGATTCACTAAATAAATCATTTGATAATGCTCCTCCTGGAAGTCTGCACTTTTCTGAATCAATCAGTTATTGTCTTTATTTCTCGAATTAGATATTAAAACGCATTTGTTTCTTTGTATATTCTGTTTAATGCCTTGGTACTGGTACACCCTGTTTTAATGTGTTCAAAATTTCATGACGGCTGTTGCATTTATTGCTAAATAAAACGTCCATTGTATTCAAAATTTCATCAAGGCCATTGCATTTATTTCGATCGCTGTTAATGTAAACTATCAGTAAATAAGTGATCTGATAACTTTCCTTCTATATAAAGACGTCTTGGCTCTTCTGAATTAATTAGTAGTTGCTTTGACTTCTAAGATAAGATTTTTGGTACTCATTTGATTATTTTCTATTCTATTTGTTACTTTGGTACAAGTGTAATCTATTTCCAAGCATTCAAAATTCCATCATGGCTATTGGATTTATTTTTAAGCAAAATACTCGAGATCGCTATAACTGGAAACACAGTCAGTAAGTGGGCGATCTGAAAATTTTACTCCTGTATAAAAATCTCTTGGATCTTCTAAATCAGTTAGGAATTTCTTTGTCTCCTCCGATAAGAGTTTGATTCTCATTTGTTTCTTTTTTATATTATGTTTGTTACTTTGTTAGAAGTACACCCTGTTTCAAAGCATTCAAAATGTCATCATGGCTATTGGATTTATTTTTTAAGCATAACCCTCGCGATCTCTATAACTGGAAACACAGTCAGTAAATAAGTGATCTGATAATTTTACTCCTTTAAAAAAAATGTCTTGGCTCTTTAAATTCAATCAGAAAAGGTTTTGGCTTCTCAGATAAAAGTTTGGTACTAATTTGGTTCTTTTTTAAATTCCGTTTGTTACTTTTGTACACGCACATCCTATTTCAAATTATTCAAAATGTTTTCGAAGCTATTTGGGTTTTTTTTCTAAACACAACGTACAGTGTATTCAAAAAGACTATTAGATTTATTTCTAAACATAACGCTTGAGATTGCTATTACTGGAAACACAAAGGACTCAAAATAAGTAAGGAAACCTCCTAATATACTGGACACTTCTGAATCCATCAGCCATTGCTTATTTTACCCAGAATTGGGGACTATCGCAATTGTCCCCAATAGCCTTTCGAAGACAAATTAAGCAAATCTCCATTAGAGAAATTTTCCTGGCGTCAATATAAGTAAGAAACGTATGGTTAGAATATCTAGTAGATTTTTATAGAAGAGAATATGACTGGAATATCAGTTGTCCCTTAATTTTTCTCTAACTAAGTTTCCTCTTTCAATGTACCCTTATTAAATATTCATAATACAAAAAGATCAAATAAAATTTCACAAATTTATTCCGGGTAAATTGTGCTCAACCACTTGTAAAGCCCCACCTACTTTATAGATTTACATGTTATTCCAGATTAAAGGTCAAATATCCGCAAACTGTGCACTTTCGATTTATTTCTAAACATAACGCTTGAGATTGCTATTACTGGAAACACAAAGGACTCAAAATAAGTAAGGAAACCTCCTAATATACTGGACACTTCTGAATCAATCAGCCATTGCTTATTTTACCCAGAAGTCACTATTGCAATTGTCCCCAATAGCCTTTCGAAGACAAATTAAGCAAATCTTCATTAGAGAAATTTTCCTGGCGTCAATATAAGTAAGAAACGTGTGGTTAGAATATCTAGTAGATTTTTATAGAAGAGAATATGACTGGAATATCAGTTGTCCCTTCATTTTTCTCTAAGTTTCCTCATTCAATGTACCCTTATTAAATATTCATATACAAAAAGATCAAATAAAATTTCACAAATTTATTCCGGGTAAATTGGGCTCAACCACTTGTAAAGCCCCACCTACTTTATAGATTTACATGTTATTCCAGATTAAAGGTCAAATATCCGCAAACTGTGCACTTTCGATCGAATCCAATTTTTTTTTCGTGCAGTTTTTAAACTTCTCGGTATTTCCTCATACCTCATTGTTATAGAGAGTATACGTCATCCTCCCCTTTTAGCAAACTACTTTGTTCACACATCTCACCAATAGTTTTTGCTGTTAAGTGTACTTATCCATAGCCAAGTAATGAAGAATTTGCGTGACAGAGTTCATTTACGAAGCAATTTTGACTTACTCAAATATTTTTACTCTTTTTAGGTAAATTCACAACTTCCTCTTCTTTTGTACTTAAAACATGTCGCGTACCGAAAAACGTTGTATGTAAGGAAAAACACATGGAGCATTGTTTTCTTCTCGGCACATAAAATTAACTTTGGGTTGAGGAAATGGATGTTTTCGGGCCAAATTGTAGTTCGTAATATAAAAAAAAATTGTATATACAATGTGAAATTTTTTTTTTATCAAAAATGTCCAAGAAAGAAATTCACCTTGCTAAAAAAAGTACTTAAAAATACTTTTTTTTTTCATTATTGAAAAATTAAGCAGGATTGAAACATAGACCACCAAATTTTATAGTAAGAATTCGCATTTTATATGACTAAGAATTAAAAATAAATATTTTAAATGCAGCGACGATATTCTAATTTTTTTTTCAATAAATGTATAAAGTTAAGTTATATAAATGTCGTTTGATTCAAATAGAACAAAATTTGCACAAATTTTGCTGCTTTGTTTCAAGAGTATAAAATAAAATATTATATTGAAGTGAAACATTTTTCCTGAGCATGACATTATGCTTGATTAAATGTATGTGTTCAAAGTAAAGAAATTTCAGATATCCCTCCTACTGATCATTTAAATTTTGCCTTAACTTGATTTTATGTATGTGTGTATATAAAAGTTATAAGCATTTTGTTTGTAAGAAAAGTTTGCAATATATTTGTGGGATTCTGGCAGTAATAATTTCTTGACTACCCATCAGAATAGTGCCCTCAGGTTCGTTTAAAGTCTCTCAGTAATGTTTGATATACAGGGTGTCCATAATTAAACTTCCCTACCTTAAAGTTGTCTACAGTCGAAACTGTTGTTCAGAAAGTTATGAGATTTTGTGTAGGACATATTGAAGGGATAGGAATTTGTTCGAGCGAATAAAAAATAATAGTTTAAAACTTCACCACCAGAGGGCGTCTTTTATGAATTTACGACTGGTTCTTTATTTAAGATTTCACCATCTTTTTATCTATAAGTCACCCTAACACAATAACTCATACTTATTAAATTTTACAATCTTTAAAGTGATTGCAAAGTCGATTGGAAACTTGTTCGATAACTAATTTTCAGGCAAAAGATTTAAAGGAGCCAAGAAACAAATATGCAAATTAATTTTTGTCGACGTAGAGCAGAAGCTGTTATAAAACCTAGAAACTTTCATGAAGATTTCGTTCTCAGCGTTCTTGCTATTGCTAATCAGAATGTCATCGTTACGATTACCAGATCGAGCTTTGTTAGTAAAATTGTTTTACCTAAACGATAATTCAGCACTAGTTGCTCTACGAAAATTTCGGAGTTTGAAGGGGATAGTAAATGTTGGCTAAATGTGTAATTCATCAAAAAACGCCATCTAGTGGTGAAATTTTGAACTATTTTTTTTTTTATTCACTCAAACAAATTCCCACACCTTCAATATGTCCTACACAAAATTTCATAACTTTCTGAACAATAGTTTCGACTGTAGACAACTTTAAAGTAGGGAAGTTTAATTATGGACATCCTGTATATAGTACAATACTAAAGACAAAATTTTCGAATATGGGGTATTTACTTACCCCTCTTTATTGTCCAAGAGATGACAGTTGGCTTTCAGCCTTTTCTCATATCTCTTACCATGACAAAAACCAAAGTGCTACTAGCGTTCTATTTACAAACAAAAGAACAACTCCACGCTCAGCATCATCTCTTAGCGAATCGCTGAATTGAACATTTAAATACAACAAAATCTTGGAACTATGAACTCACAAGTCACATATCACATATAAAAAAGAACACCTTAACTCAAAAATAATTACAAGATACAAAGAGCTTTTTATATACCATGTTTTTAAATTTTCTGTTGAATCATATAAACTTCACAATTCTATGTATTAATAAATACTTTTTTAAATTTTTTTTCATGAATTATCCCATCAACTTGAAAGAAAATGATGTTAATTCGAAGTTAACTTGCGTTTAACTTTTCGTTCCCGTCCCGGCCGACAGATGGGTGCACCAGTCTACAAAACAAAATTAACTGAAAACAATAAAAACATTGTAAAAATCTGCTTAAAGATGGCTAAATGTATTAAAAAATGCATTGTCATCGTGTTCTGAGCTATTCTAAAAGTTTCAAATGTCTAGCTAGTCGGGAAGTTAGTTAAAAATCGATTGCAAGATTTGTACTGGACAAACACAAACACACACACAAACAAGAAAGCAAGTTAATAAAAACATGGTAATAATACATCGTTTTCCAAGCAATAATTAAAACTTGTTGCCAAAAGTAACTTAATGAGCTTGAGAGCTCGCGATACATATATAATATGGTAATAATATAGAGATACAACAATATTTATGTCAATAATGGATAAAGATGAGTAAGAAAAACAATCATATTTTATTCTTTGATTGAAGTCAAACACTTCAAATTTAGATATTTTCACATTTTGATTTATCAGAACACTCCAACAGGGAAAATATATATAAAAACAGATAAAATTCAATACACAGCTGCACGCTGAAAACTAGACAAAAAGTTAAGGACCTGATTTCCCCAAACAACCTTTTGAAATCTCGCTCATGGGACTTGCAAGCACAAAAAAATGTTCCCTTCATATCATGTGGCCATAACCAAAGGTAAAGATGAGAGACATTGAGCAACTTTTGATCTTTCTCTGAAACACTTCAGAATATAAAATTTTTAAAAAGGTAAACTAATTTTAATGAATAATTTATGAACTGTTTTCTAATAAAACGTTTCTCGTAAGCAAACAAGAATACTTTTCCTGAATTTCCTCTTAAAATGAATCCAAAACCAGGGCCTTTTTATCGCATGGGCAAATCGCGACTTTTCCCAGGGCCCCCTGATTCTAAGGGGCCCCAAAACTGTCCTCTTTAATGGGCAAAATATCTTTAACGATGTTTATCAACACTAAAATAGATAGATAAGTGGATTTTTTAAATTTTTGTCCCTGCTTTAGGAAAAATGTTAAACTATCAGGTTCTATCAGACGTACAGCATAGGTGAAAGGCGATTTCAATTTGATGTGAAACACGTTCATGAATGGTTTATCTTATCAGCCATACACTGTAATAGCAAATATAGGACTCGCATGCAGGGTTGTTTAGTTTAAATAGTTATTTGAATCAAAATTTAAATGAAACGATTTTTTTTAATCCTGATTTTTAACAACTTTTCCTCACGCGCTTGGTGTGTGCACTTACTACTTCTAATAGTATAATCCATAGACGTTTTTATTTTTATAAATGTTCGTAAGGCCCCCCCCCCAAATAGCATCTTCCCAGGGGCTCCCAACATTCATAATCGGGCCCTGTCCAAAACCATATCTTATCTGAAAACCATTATCTGAAAATTTAAAAAAATCAAGTATAGTTAAATTCTAAAAAAGCCTTAAACGAAATTAGGATTTTAACAACATTAATAAAAACTGTTCATTTATCGATATGATAAGCGATATTATCGTTTATATCCCTAATGACCCATCATGAAATTAGGAGAGGCGGTTATTTACTTTAAGCATATGAGCACTTAGCAATATTTTAGATAACACATGAAACGCTGAATACGTATTTAAATACAATTACGTGAAATTATTGAAATGAAGATGGAAAATAGTTTATATATATTTTTCCATTTCAGAAACAAGCAAGAGGATTCTGCTATGGTTAGAATAGCGGAATAACAATGAAACAAAGTTTAAAGCATCATAAAATTTTAATGCGATTTTCTGAAACATTAAATTATGTTCCTTAGAATGGAAATTAAAAAATATGACAAATAGAACGTAATATACAATTTAAATCTTTTAGAAATACACTTGCATTTTCATTTCCAGATTATAATTTTGTTTAATTTCTATCCAAATATTTATGGAAACCTATTAAAATTGCAAATGTAAAATTATCATAATTATGGAAAAGTGGATTTTGAAAAAGTAGCATAAAAAGCTTACAAAGGCAAAACGGTATATAAATATTTTGTGTAATCCTAATTTACTTTATGATTTTCACTACATAATTTCATGATTATGGAAATTTTAAAAAATTGAACAATACGTACCACTACATGGTTCTATGAAAATCAATCTTGAAATTAGTTTATTTTATAGATTGAAATGTTTTCTACTTTCTATGTTATATCAAGAGATTCGAAATATGAAGTTAGTTGTAAGTCTATTCAATTTCAGTTTCACAAGTACATGTATTTTAATTAAGTAAAAGCATATTCGCATTCACAATTTGAGGATTGATTCTTTTAAATTACGAAGAATGTAGTAACTACAAAATGAAAGCAGGGTATTTTTAATTTATTAAATGTGTTTTTTGATATCAAAATTTAACATTTCTGAAAATAACAGGAAGTTGTTTTATATATGAATTTACAAAAACTGAATAAATAGACGTGCTAGCTCATGAATACTACTGTAGGAAATTTAATCAAAAACTGACATTCAGTATTTACTATTTGCCTAAATTCACAAGTTTAAGGTGATCAAATATGAATGTAGTTTTAGTCTTGCAATACTGTTAAAATGAAAAGAAATAGTGTAAAAAGTTAAGAGTAATATTATATTGGGTTTCTTTTATATATAGTTTAAAATAACCATATAGAATACATTTATAGTACTGTGTATATTTGTTATAATTTTAATATAACCACTTTTACCTAGTTTTACTTTTACCTAGTTTTTAATTCATGATTTTAATGTTTTTCAGCATTTTGTGATGGTTACAAATCCCTCCATCAAGCCTGTACTACGATAAATGCAGATGCCCCACTTTATTCTCTTTTTAGAGGTATGTCGTTAGATAAATTTTTGACTTAAGAGGAACATTGTAAGCTAACAAAAGTCAAAATATTTTAAAATTTTTTTAATATTTGTTATCTCTCAATTACATTATACTGTATTTTGATTATGCTGTTTTACATTGTGCTGTAATTTGATGCCAAAATATAGCCTTTTCAAAGCATTGTGATTTCACATATGATAGTTTAAAAAAATTTAAATTCTTCGATGAATTAAAAATATTTTGAACGAGTATGTGGTTAATATGTTTAATTGCTAAAGTGAATTATTCACCATTTATAGAAACCTATAATAATCGCAAATGTATGATTATTCTAATTATGGAAAAGTGCATTTTGAAAAGTAGCATAAAAAGCTGACAAAGGAAAAACGGTATATAAATATTTTGTGTAATCATAATTTCCTTTATGATTGTCGTAGTTATGTTTGCCGTCGTCCTTTATGATTGTCGTTATGATTGTCTATGTTCGTCGTAGAGACAGTAAAGCCAAAAATACTTTGAGAGAATAAATATCGAAGACTAAAGCGGTGTTCATGATGCAGTTTAGTTAGGATTAAACTCGAAAATATTTGGTGAAATAAAATTGTAAAAAAAGTATTGATATTCGAACTCCTTATGTTTTAAAGAGTGAGTATTTTAACAACTTATGTAATGGAACGAGGAGAAACCAAGTATTTACGTGTTCTGTTGTGGTGTTGTTGTTGCTGATGCCCCCTGGTGCTTCCAAACCAGGTCCATATAGGCTATTGGGCTGAAGGGGAAGGCTCCGATTTTAATTAGCACCACAAGGGTAGGAGTCCGACTTAGCTAAGAACCGGTCCCGTAATTTTGAACTGAGTCAAATGACGAGACTGGAACACTTAACCCCGCACCTCCAGAGGTGTTTTGGGAACTTGGAATTCATTGTAGCTACAACAGATTATTTCCGTCCACCAGCCGCCATTATTGTACATGTCGGTGGTTTTGTCAGCGACGGGCATCGAACCAGAAACGTGCAGGTCGTTGGCTCGCCGCCTTAGCCAACTGGGCCACCGCGCCATTTATGTGGTCTAATTTCGCTAGGATCCACATACAGAGATTAAGTACATAGAGGAGAACACGCACAGACAAATGAAATTAGAATGAATGAAGGAAGATTCCCTGTCCTCAGTCAGGTGGAATGCCATGCGAAGAGCGCTCAGACATCAATAAAACTTTCGAGGGCCAGACCAGTGAGCTACACCGGTCGACGGTATTTCAGTATAGAAATCGGTATAAGAAATTTGCGAAGATATACTCGTACTTTTGACAAAAGGAAGCTTTCGAATTTAACTTCTAAAGAAGATTTCGCATTGGATCTTCTAAGTCTGAAACTGCAATACAACAATTCAGTGCATTATATTGTTCAGCCAATGAAGAAGTCCTGCGGAATGAAGAAATCTAATTTGCTATATAACCCTTATGTTTTATGCCTTTAGGTCAATGAAACAAAACATTACAAAAAAACATGTTAACATCTCAAAGTACTACACGCTTGCCGGGAAAATTAAGGAGGTTATTTTGTAAAGTTTTCTTACTTTCCTTAGATTTAAAGGAGGCAGCGGAGGCATTCGATCTCATGAACTGCAGAATAGGAATTTGTTGGGCTAGACAGCTTGGCTACGAAATTGCTCAACCACCACATTTTTAAGAAGATAATTAAGTTTTTAAAGGAGTCGTTGTTATGTAGACAGACTCTAGGAACTTGCTGAGCCACCGAGGATTTAAGAGAAATAACTGAAGTATTAAACTATCTTATTAGATATTTTCACTCTAAGAAGATTTCTGAATCAAAGAACCAGGCTGGAGGTTGATCTCATAGATTAAACCATCTAAGGTTATCGGACCAGACGTCTCGGCTACAAATGGTATTTTTACCAGCCTTTACAGTTAATATTTATATTTTTCATTGAGGGGATATAAAGAAAAACCTTCAGAAATTGTCGAATCCTTTAGCATACAAAATGGATATATAAATATTAGTCTCATTTAAATATTTTGTAAGGTGTTCTTAAAAAGGGGTGTGCAAATTACTAAAAGTGTAGTTCCAGGGGGAAATTTCATCTCATAGATTACAATATTGAAGGTTGTCAAGCCAGATCTCTCAGCTACAAAATTGTATTACCACCACCCTTTTAAAGGAGAGTATAAATTTTTCAGTAGAAAGTTTTTATAAGGACAGACAATAGAAGCTTTCTGAGTCCTTATAGATTTAAAAGAGATTTGTGAAAATGCCAGTGGGGCCATAACGTATATTCTAAACAGTTTAGAAGGGAAAGTTGTATTTGAAGTCATAGAATACACCCTCGTAGCTTAACGTGTTAAGCTAGGAAACAGTGCTGACTGCAGTAATCTAAAGAACCATTTAAATTTTTTATTGAGAAGCTATAATTACGACATAAATCTGAATACATATTAAACTAAAACAAGAGTTAGATGATAATTTTATAGGCATTAAAAACCTTCTTACAAATCTTAAAAGTAACAATGTAAAATATTTATACTAAGAGAAAAAAAATCTGCAGTTACCTAGATTTTATTCGTTTAGTATCATTAGTGGCTTGTTGTTGAATGCCCAAGAGAAAGACTGAGGCTATTTCTCGGACTAAATGAATCATTCAATGATGTGATCAAGTAGATATTGGTGACAGAAAAATCCACAAGAACATTGGTTTTTTATCATCTAGGCTATATTATATCATCGCTTTTTTATGAGTCCACCCTTTCGACCATAAATTAAAAACCATCTGCAAGTTTAAACAATTTAAAGTCTTATTTCTACTTTTCATGTGGTGTTTTTGAGAAAGATTGAAAACTAATCAGTTATAATAATGTAACAATAGAGAAGAGGTTGAACTAAGATTGTAGTCTTCTTTTTAGTATCGTAAGGAAATTTGGAAATACTTTAAACCTATTTCTTAAGGGAAGGTTTTAAATTTAATGTACCAGTAGTGGGATTTAATCTCTTAAAATTCCTTAAAAATAATCCAAAATCATTCAATATTATGATCAAGTAGATATTGGTGACAGAAAAATCCACAAGAACATTGGTTTTTTATCATCTAGGCTATATTATATCATCACTCTTGAAGAGTCAAACCTTTCGACCATAAATTAAAAACCCTCTGCAAGTTTAAACAACTTTAAATACTTATTTCTACTTTTCAGAAAAGTAAAAATAAGTCTTTAAAGTTATTTTTACTTTAAAGACATATTTTTAGGGGTCAGGTACCTTTTAAAAAACAAGAGACTCCGCAAACATATCCCTATTTTCAATCATTAGTAGTTACTAAAATAATTTATTCCGAAATGTAAAACTTTTACTGTGAGTTAAACACTCTTTTTTCTTTAGAAATATGGTTCGCATTTTTTTTCTAACTTGAAGAGAAATTTTTTAATTGTTTGAAATTTCAGCCATTGTTTTTTCCATTGTTACGTCGTTACGCACAGGATATCACGAGAACAGCTGGCTAGAATAACATGAAATTTTATACACAGGCAATATAAACATGTATCATTAAAATGACGAACGATTATCTCATTTCTGCCATAAAAGTTTGAATTGCAATAAAATTTATCAAAAATACTTCTGAAATTTAAAAAAAAATTAATTTCTATGAAGAACTAAGAATTTTGATTTCAACTTTCATCATTTTTAAGATATTTTATACAACTTAATTTTAAAATTAAAGAAATATGTATATTTATAAATATACGGACGCAAGTCTGTAGACAATGACATAACGTTGTAAAAAACAATGGTTGAAATTTTAAATTCAAGCTAGATTTTTTTTATTTATTTCAATTTTAATTCAATCTAGAAAAAATTAAGAGCCATATTTACAAAGAAGAAAGTGTGTCACAGTAAAATTTTCATATTCCTGAATAAAAGATTTTCATAAATACTTATAAGGTCTACCTAATGATCGATTAACAATAATTGATCATTGTATTTGCATAAATCGAAAGAAGCTACAAAAAAAATGCTAAATTCAGCATAAACCATTACTATAAATACCGCGTAGCCAGATTGCGGAAGAGACTGGTTTGTTTCGAGCTTTTTATGCGAGTTGCCTTCAGTCGCTCATAGCTAGGAAGCTTCTAAGCTTAAGCGAGTTTTTGCAACTCTGGCATAAAGAGTTTGTTGTGTTAGTAATAGTGGATTTTCGTGGAGCATCACTGGTCTGATTTTATATATATTGTGATTACTTGAACTTCATTTCCTTGTATAGTATTTATAACATTTTGTGTCAGTCTTTACACAGTATTGTTTTTACACTGCAGGTTATATGTGTCAAGGGGATAATAAACTTTGTTATTTATCTAGTGCAAAAAGTGTCATTCCTACTTTATTAGAGGGTGACTTCGATATACATATATCCTAGAAAGGGTTGTAGTCAGATATCTCTATATACTGATGATTTAAAATAGGGATATCTTTGTTGAGTCTCTTGGCGTTTAAAAGGTACCTGAGCCCTTAAAATATGTTTACAGATATGTTTTGTTAGCAGAATGCGTTTTAAATAACAGTGACATGTCAGTTATTTTTCTTCAAATATTAACGAAGAGAAATTTAATATAATTGCTACCAAACATATAAAGAAAACACTTTAAGCAATTTGTAAATTAAAGTGTACAAGATTTTTTTTCTGTCGATTACTCATTTGCTAGTATATATTACTTGAGCATTTATTTGCCTTATTTGAAGAATGTTTGTCGTGTTTTAAATTTAAGAAGCTTCTTTTAGTGTCAAGTATAGTTTGGAAGAACTCTCTAATGACAAGAGCTTTCAAAGATTCTTCATAACTGACATTGATTACCTTTAGTTGTGAAAAAATCTTTCCAGACTGCAACAAATAACGATGATAAGTATTGTCTGCTAGAGATGTTGAAAGCTCCACAAAAGTACTTCCTGAATCGCTATTATCTTTATGAGAGCACGTAACAGAATTGAAGGTAATGTTGCCCATCTTACACGAACGAATGTGTTTATTAAACAACTTTAAGGACTTAATTTTACTTTTAATGTCGTGATTTTGAGAAAGACTGAAAATAAATCAGTTATAATAATATAACAATAGAAAAGAGGTTGAAGTAAGACTGTAGTCTTCTTTTTGGTATCGTAAGGAGATTTGTGATACTTTAAACCTATTTCTTAAGAGAAGTTTTTAAATTTCATACACCAGTAGTGGGATTTAATCTCTTAAAATTCCTTAAAAATAATCCTTAAAATTTGTTTCCAGATATGTTTTGTTGGCAGAATGAAATTTAAATAACAGTGACATGTCAGTTATTTTTCTTCGAAAATTAACAAAGAGAAGGTTAATATAATTGCTACCAAACATATAAAGAAAAACACTTTATGCATTGTGTAAATTAAAGATTTTTTTTTCTGTCGATTACTCATTTGCTAGTATATATTACTTGAGCATTTATTTGCCTTATTTGAAGACTATTTGTCGTGTTTTAAATTTAAGAAGCTTCTTTTAGTGTCAAGTATAGTTTGGAAGATCTCTCTAATGACAAGAGGTTTCAAAGATTTCTCATAACTGACATTGATTACCTTTAGTTGTGCAAAAAACTTTCCAGACTGCAACAAATAACGATGATAAGTATTGTCTGCTAGAGATGTTGAAAGGTCCACAAAAGTACTTCCTGAATCGCTATTATCCTTACGAGAGCACTTAAGAGAATTGAAGAGAATGTTGCACATCTTACACAAACGAATGTGTTTAATTATCATTAAAAATTGTTTCATTTTAGCTATTAATTGTGTGATAAAGTGTATAAGTAAATAAAAACTGAATTTAATCCGACTCCAGGAAGAGCACTTAATAAATAACATTCTAATTGAGATTAAATTTTAAGAACTTCAGTGTAATTGTACTAAGTCAGTTAAAGGAGTTTTTTGGAGGGGAATACAAATGTACATAAGGTCCGAACTGCCTCTCAAAAAGAATGTTATCTTCCTTTTTCAGAGACTTGAAAGAGAAAAGTCGAAATTTTATTCTTAATTAAAAGAGCTCTTTAATTTTTATTGATGGCTTGTGCAGGAAAGAACGGGTACTTTCAAAAATTCTTTCATCTGCTATTCAAATAAACATTTTTTTGTGTTCTCATTAATTTCTTATTCAATTTAATCTTTTAAGTATCCAAAAAAGTTTTATGGAAAGAAAACTGGAAAATTTGTAAAGATTATACTTTGAACTCTAAAACACACATCTACTTATTTCTTTGAGAACTTTTGAAGATAAGTTTCTTAACTTGAGTTTTTAAAACCTATTTATATTTTGTGATACTTTGAAACATATGAAGTTTTTATTATTTATAAACGTACACTATCTTATCTTTTAAACTAGTTACAGCATATTGTATCACATTTTTAGGTAATTATTTAGTGCTTTCTCTGAAATTGTGTTTTACGGAAAGTTTCCCTCTTTCTACTGGTGCAACTTCTATTAAACATCATCTGCACTTAGAGGAGTTCGAGAAATTTCGGCATATGGGGGAAAATTTCTTAACATACCTAGATAACCTCGAAGTAAGGTTTCAAAAGGAAATGTTGAGTAAAAATTCTGTAATTGTGGTGAAATAATGTTTGGCTTAAGGGCACAATATAACTCATCAAACAAATCTATATTTTCTTTTTGGTGAAAAAGAGAAAAATAATGGATCTAACCAAAACTTTTTAACTTGTACTTTAAATTTGCTAACATGGTCGCTTTTAGTTTTATATTTTCTTTTGCAAAACAACTCAACTGAAAGTAACATATGTAAGGAATGTTACCATTAACTGTCATCATAAATAGACGTTGTTAAGGGGTATTCTCTATAAGGCTGATTCTAAAACATCTTGATTAAAAAATGTGAATTTCCATTACGTAAGACTGAGAAATCCAACACCAATGATATTATAAATTACATCCCTCTCTGTATGTACTATTTTTCAAAATTAAGATATCTACACTTTATCATTACAACACAGAAGAAATTGTTGGGGGGGAATTTTTTCACTTAAAAAACGGAGTAAAATTCAGCAAGCACTAAAATATAGCGTGGATTATATCACTCTCTGTACGTACTATTGTTCACAATTCAGGTATCTACACTTATCATATCAAATAATAAATTCTTGGGAAAATTTCTTCACTTATTAAATGGAGTAAAAATTCAGGAAGTGCCGAAAAAAGTGTAGAAAATTAACTATTAAAGGCTATCGGTTGCTATGCCGGCGACGGTTAAGCCTAGCCTCGCAATCATTTATGCTCTCTCTTTCACGCATCTCTCTTCTTAATGATTTATTTCTTCTTCGCTTTCTTTCTTGAGACTGTTACCAATTTTCTCTTGATCGTGCAGCTCGCTTTCGAGCATTCCTGATTTCAGTTCGTAATTCCACGTTGACACGCGGTTGCAAATAGGGCAATGTCTCGCAGCATGTCACATCTCAACTCTTGCAGATTTTACTTCTTGTTTGGCGAAGAGTGGCAAAAATTTGCATAATTTAACATGGCGTTCAATGAGCATTCTTACAGCTTGTTGAATAAAATGCTCTCAGATTACTCAAAGTCTTTAGATACGGTATCTAAACAAAGGTGTATCACTAAATTAAACATTCAGGTTCAACCCGGAAAGGTTTATTCAGTATGTGACCCGTATTTATTGACAGCGGAAGACTGGAGTTACGATACAAGACGCTGGCCTGAAGTAACTTATCCTGATATCTATATATATCTCAACTTAATAATAATCATTCTCAACGAAAGAATGATTATATTCTCTTAAACCTTGTGAAATATTAAAATTAAAGTATTAAAATACCTGTTACATACAACTAATATGAGGAATTTTATAAATAAACTTAAATTATTTAACTCAAAATGAAGATATCGCCCAACAACACATGCAAACGCATAGGAACTGCTTCTGTTTTCTGCCACCCGATAATGACGTCATCTATAGAAGACGAAAACTGAAGTAGCCAGTGTGAAGTAGCCAGTGACGTTGCGACGTTTTGCCTTATTTGCGGACGGCCGCTAATGTTTACATCTAGTAGTTGTAGCCGTTGCCATTCGGAGTGAAGAAATATCGTCGATTTTTGTGCCGCATACGTACGCGTTTTATATATCTAGATTTTATTTTAGGGTTTTCATCGGGATAAATTCTAATGACTGACGTCAAATTAACGAAAATATGCCAACAAATACAACATAAGTAAAGGGTTATGTTTTTGCAGATTACTATGAAACACGTACATTTTGTGGTTACAGATTTCACAGGAGTAGCAACTAAATTAAACTCTATTGCCTTTATTTTTAACAGAAATATTTTTAACGTTTTAATAACATAAATTTTGTACGGGAAGAGTTCTTCAGTTAAACATATTAACTTTACATTTCTCATTGATTGCAATAAGTCACCTTTGATCGTCACGAGAGAATTAAAATTATTAATGAACTCTAATGAAATTGGATCGGACGTCAGAACTGTACACTACATCCGTAAGGACGAAATTACACATTTAAACATTTACATGGTCTTACAATAATACATATAATAATAATGTTTGATAAATATAAATATTTTGTACATATCCTGATATGAATTTATTTATTAATGTTTCATTTTTGAGCAGGCGAAAGTATTTAAGGAGGGGCTCTTTACACTGTGCAATGAACTAAGTAGGAAATTTTCAATTTCATTTTTCAACCACTTAAGCATTATTGAGTTATAATAATGCTAGACGATAGTTCTTTCCGTTGTGTTGTTGCTGTTTCAAATCCTCTGGCATCCAAATATAAATACAGATGAGATCCAGGAGGTTTTTGACTCGGGCAAAATCAAGAACGCGAAGAGGGTTTGTTATGAGTCTTTGTCTTTTTGTTAGGAATTGGATGACCGCACTTTGTTAGTCAACAGTTAATATTCAGAGCAATTCCGTTTATGAAGTTATTTGTCCTTCATCCTGTTTATAGGCAATGTCTTGCTAAGGAGGCACAAAAAGAACGAAACCTAGGTCTAAGGCTGCTGAATATGCTACAGATGTGTATGATTAGAAATGTCTATAGTTCTGACAAGCTGCTTTTAACGAATAAATGATATATTAACCCTTTAAGGGGCAACAACCTCCCCAGTTTGCACGGTGCAGATATTTTCCACAATTTTTTTAATGCAAAGATTCTTGAAACAATTTCCAATTAAAGGTTTCAAAAAGTTTTTACTTTTTTAAACTGATAACAGATGGCAGTACTAACAATTTTTCTGCTCATTTAACCGAAATACATTGAATACAAGTGAAAAAAGACTAGGTTTAGGCTTTTGCACAGTAAAAACGGCCCCCTCAAAGGATTAAAGTCATTTTTAACAATTGTGGCAATTATTTAAGATGATTAATAGTGACGGCTTTTTAAAGAGCTCTTTTCAAAGAGCATTCTCCAAAAATATGGGAAATCCAAGTAATTACCAAAGTAGAATAAATAAAAACTGCAGCATTAAAACCGCCTATAATTTAGTAACTGTTTTTTGTAAACTTGTTGTCTGTACTCATTTGAAAGGCACCTTAATATTATAAATTTCAAGCAGTAATATTTTTTTAAAATTTGGTGCTTTTATTTGGCTTCATATGTGGAAGATTAATCCCTAAATAAGAGCAGAGATTATCATTTTTGAAAAGATTCAATGGTTTTTTTTAAGAACTTAATTAAAGAGATGTTTACTTTTCCTTTTCATGGAAACAAAACTATTAATTTAAATCTCCTTTCTTGATGAGTTACAAATATATAACAATAAGGTTGTTGAACTTATGTAACCAAATATAATGCTAACGAAGGAATTAACTTTACTGTGGAAAAAATAAAATTATGATAAGTTTTATAAAAGTTTATAATATGTTTTTATAATAAGTTTCAAAAAATTGCTTTAATTTTTTGGTTGGAAATAATAATTTTCGAAGACATAACAAAATTCTTTTTTTGAAAATGGGCAAATTAAAAAAAATTACGAAAATGTTTACAATTTTGGTGGCAGTGTAGATATTGCCTGATAAAATAACTTACCCCATTTTATAAATAGCAAGGGATACCATTTAATCCTAGAAATAGCTAGAATTAAATTTTAAAGAACGTACACTTAAATAAGGAATAATAAATAAGGAAAATTAAAGCACTACACCTCGGTTATCCTAAATAAATGTAATTCAAAAACGAATTAATGCAAGTTAAAACAAATCATAAAATTAATTGATATTCACCTAATGACTAATAATTTGGTATAAAAAATATATTCATGAAAGTTCAAGAAATACTACCAAATGAATGCAATTCTTAAATTACTTTCTCAACTTTATTATTATCGGCTTATGATTAAGATTTGAAAGAAATCCTTAAACTTCTTCCTAATTAAAAGAAGTCTCATTTTACTAACATTGCTAAGAGCAGTAATTTAAGATTTCTAACTTCTTACATTTAAATGAACACAATTTTCTAATTCTGTTTTAAATATGCAATTTAATCTAGAAAATGAAAAAAAGAAGTTGGTTTTTATTAAACTAAATCTTGATTTCTGAGTTAATTCTAATTTAAATTAAAGGGGAAAAAATAAGAGTTCCATTTTTTTGTGTTTTTCTTTGTATATTTAGAATGAGAAAATACATATACACAGTATCGGCCAATATTTTTAGAAACGTTTGATTTCCAGAGAAACTTTATACAATCAAGTTCTAAGGTGGTGGTAAACTTGTAAACTCCCTTCAAAAAATTGTGTTGAGCATTTATTGAATACATTTGATTTTAGAATAGCACTGATCTAAGTAGCGTTAATAAATTTTTGGCACTGAATATTCGTATACGAAATCTTATTGGTTTGACTGCAAGGCATCAGGATTTAATCTGAACAATCTCAAGAATTTAATGTTGTTGGAATGATGTCTTTTTTCGTAATAGCCGCTAGCTATATTTTGCCGAAAAATACTTTATGTGAGAAAAGCTAAATGCATTACTGTTGATTGAATTGGTGGATAGTTGGTTGAATACTTAATTTTTTGATTTTTAGAGCCTCCTAGTTTTAATTGTGTAATGATATTGTAAGCATTATAATGCAATCTGTAAAAATAAGAAAAAGAAAATCAGATGAAGAAGAAGAAAGAAAAAGTAAAAATTAGGAAAAGTGAACACAGGAATGGTGGTTGACAATAAACTTCTAAATAAAAAAAAATTGTTAATGAATTATTAAACTGTCTTCAGCATGGGGGCAGAGGTTGGAGGCCTCGGAGTCCTTGATCCAGTGTGTCTCAGTTGAGCAGGATTGCGCTCCGGACGATTAGTTATCAGATTATCCGTTTTCCTTAACGGTTCGACGGGCATTCAATGAAAAATGTTTGCAAGTCACTTCAATCTGGCAGACAGAGTTGGCATTACATGTTTTTGCGAAGAATATTTCATCAAAATGGTCATTATTATTATTATTTTTATTTATTTATTTATTTATTTATTTTTTTTTTTTTTGGGGGGGGGGATAGACAGCTCATTTCACCTCGATTGCTGTTCTTTCAAGTCTGAGATATGAACACGCTAGCCAAATTATTTATAATTTAATTAGTGAAATTAACACGTGTATTTATATTTTATGATAGTTGGTTGAATACTTAATTTTTGATTTTTTAGAGCCTCCTCCAGGGCTGTATAGTGAATTCATTGTAATTTTCTGGAAACTTAAATATTCGTAGGCTGGGGTATTCAAACGGGAAAAAAGGATCTTTTATTCCCAGCTGGATTAACAGAGGTGTCTTAGTCATTGGCAAACATTTAAATGAATCCGCATTCGTAACTGAATCTCACTCATTGTACTTGCAAGGAATGACATGCTCTCGCTTTCGGGCCCAGCATTCTATGAACACTAGTTATGTGATAAATTTTGGTTCGTAAGGGTTGCAAAAAGACTCAGAAACAAAGGTATCACCTTTCCTTCTACACTCCTGTAGAAGGAAAGGTCTACCGGAAAAGTCATGGGCTGAAATGACAATTTCCAAACTGTTTATTTTGAAAAATGATTGCAAGTCACTTCAATTTGGCAGATATAGATGGCGTGCATGGCACATATTTTTCTGAAGACCATCTCATCAAAATCTTCTTTTTTTTTGGGGGGGGGGGGGGATAAACGGATCATTGCGCCCCGATTGCCGTTCATACAAGACTGAGATACACGCATGGTAGCCAAATTATTTTTAATTTAATTAATGCAATTAAAACATGCATCTATATTTTATTCAAACGTTCGTTCACAATCATTTTGCGTAGTATATAAAATTGGTTTGTGACAAATGATAGAGTTTATTTAATCCATGTTCTCAATATGTCGAGAGAAAATAACTTCGATAGACGAACCACTAGGAGTGTTTGACAATGATGGGTGAGTTTTGAGCTGTAGTTCAAATGTGTCATTCATGAAGTCTTTTTGTTTTTCATGTTTTTCATGTTTTTCTCTGTTTTTCATGTTTTTCTTCAGGTATTTTGGATGGATTTGGTGTATATACAAGCAAATAAGTCATAAAGAAACATCTTCTATCCTTCATGTTTCCATTCGGTTCCAACATAAATTATAACGATTCATATCCTTTTTCTACTGATGGTTAATTCCTACCGCACAAATTTCCCCACATTCTTTGCTGAAAGCTATATTTCTATTCAGTTTCAATTAAATTATTCGTAACATACATATTTGTGAAGATGTTGGAAGCGAAAAATCAGAAAACAATGGTAAAAATTTTGACAGTAAAGCGTGCTCACAAAACACTTTCCATGTTGATGCGAAGTAATCGAAGAAACGAACATTCAGCTTCATGCCAAGGTATACAGCCGAAAAAGTATCCTTAACCAATTACACTCCAATGACTTGGAAAATTTCTGTGGTTACTTTAAATCTGTGATTGAAACTACGACCGATAAACCACAAACAGTAGATTGTTCAAGAGTAAAATAACTTATTATAGTATTTTAAAAAGCTTTTTATTTCGGAAGATCATACTAAGAATATAATGACTCCAGATATCATAAAGTCAATGATAAGAAGGAGGAAATTTGGTCAATTACCATTTGAATGAAATGGAAGTGATATTTTTACCTCTTAGTGGCCTCTTCTATTTAGGTGTCTTGTGGCAAAACGCGTATATTGACAACTTCTGGAAATGGTTTAAAGTTTGACTTCATAACTATCTCCAAACATAATTCAATGTTAACTATGCACATGAGAGCTTTATATATTTCTGGCGTTCGACTACTTCTTATAGGTACATAAACTTGGCAAGTATATCTCAGAAGATTTTGAAAGATTACATTACCCTGTGTCTTGCTACATAAATGAATCTGTCAGTTTCAAATGGTTATAATAGTCCAAATCTTCTAAGGGACTGTAATACAGGACACCTCTTTTATCTTCGACGGGATGTTTGCTATCGTACGTTCAATTTTCTAAGCCATAGGTGATAAAAAAAACATCTTGACATTCGATGGAATAAAATCTATATCTACCTAGTAATTTTCAACACTACCACACACACACACACACATATATATATATATATATATATATATATATATATATATATATATATACACTGAAGTGCCACTGAAATAGGGATAGCAAAGCCTATGCAAATTGTGTAGCGCTGCGCATCATGTATGCGCAAGTTAGGGCGCTGTGGTAACTGAATATATAGCGCGTACTGTGGTTGTTCTGAATTAGTTGTTGGAATTGCCAGTATGGGTAAACTGCCTGATTTAGACGCCTTCGATCGCGGACAAATCGTAGGTGCGCGACGCATGGGCCATTCAATTTCCGAAATCGTCAGACAGCTAGGATTTTCAAGGTCGACAGTGTCAAGAGTATACTAAGAATACATGGATGGTGGAAAAAAAACTAGCGATCGGGCAAACTGCAAAGGACAATTAGCCTTGACAATGGGTGGTGAGAGACGGCTCAGGCGTATTGTACGTAGCCAGCGAAGGCAAACATTAGCTCAAATTACCACCCAGTTTAATGACGGTGCCAGTCGTACAGTCAGTAAACGGACTGTGCAACACTCGCTTCACCGTACGGGTTTCGGGAGCCGTCGACCTACGAGAGTACCATTGCTCTATACTCGCCATCGGGCTGCACGTCTTGCCTGGGCAAGAGAGCACAGAGACTGGAGTGTAGAGGACTGGAAACGAGTAGCATGGAGTGATGATTCTCGATTCCGACTACTTAACGCCAACGGGAGGCTGAGAATATGGCGTCAGGCTCATGAAGCCATGGATCCTGCATGCCTGGCTGGAACTGTACAAGGGCATGGTGGCTCAATCATGGTCTGGGGTGTTTTTCGTGGCACAGTTTGGGATCTTTGGTGCGTGTACCAACCTCCCTCAATGCAATTCGGTACGAGGAGTTGCTGGGTGATCACCTCCACCCGTTTATGCTGTTCTGTTATCCGCACGGTAATGGAGCTTTCCAGGAAGACAACTGTACTCTCACAAGTCCCGGTTGGCTACTGGCTGGTTGGATGAGCATTCCTCTGACTTCTCTGTCATGAATTGGCTACCTAGAAGCCCAGACTTAAATCCTATTGAGCATCTTTGGAATGTTTTGGAACAAGGCGTGAAAGGCCATCACACAGCACCAAAGAACCTTACTGAGAAGAACCTTACTGAGAGAATAGGAAAACTAAACTTAAATTATACTGAAATCCTTGTTTATGTATTTTGATATGTTGGAGACAAGAGGATCCAAAAGTAATACTAATGTTCAGTTGCTGAAAATATTCTGGGCGAAAACAATTCTTAAAAGACTGAGCAGACAAAAAAACTTTCTATTTTGTACTCAATTAAAGTGATTGTGTATATATCCCTGTCTAACCACAAAAGTTTCATTCATTTCCTTAATAAAAAATATACGTATTCAGAAATTATATTTATTTTTATAAAAAAAAATCAATATTAGCTTAAAGTTTTACGCAGATTTTTAGTTACCTGAGAATCCAGTAATTAGGGTTTTTCTGAGGAAGTAAATTTTGGTAATGATTCATATTTTATGTTTAGTTTTGTTAAAATAATGAAAAATTATTATGAAAATATAGTGGCAGTTAATTGCTCTTCCATTTTCCTCAAAAATGAACTATTCATAGGTTTCTGAAAAATATACATCTTTTTATATGAGTAGAATATGTAATCTACTTTAAATATCAAACATTTTATCTTAAGATTGTTTCTTTACCACGTGGAACTAACAACGTTTGTATTAAAAAATACATACATTGCTAATTTAGTTGTTGAACCTCATAAGCTACAAATTATATTCAAGTTTAATAGCAAAACTGCATAATTTATCTTTTATAATTATTGTAAGGACAAGTTTAAAAATTTGCCATGAATAATTTTCAGCCATCTGTACCGAATAAATTTACACCTGTTTTGTTATGCACATTTCAAGTAGTTACGGAAACCAAGTTTTTGTGAATTTCATTTTAACTGAACAGGAAGCAAAAATAATGATTAAATGTTAATTTCTTTGAGTAAATTATATTTTAACGTTACTTCTCAGCTAACTTAAAATACTGATTTCTATACAAAAAAAAATTAAATTTATGTATAAATATTCTATTTGATATTTCTGGTTTCTAGACTTTTATATCCTTGTCAAGTGAAAATTTATCTTATACTAAAAAATATATTTATGAAGAGCTTACTGGACGAGATCTGAAGATATTCAAGTTATATAGCTGGTAGTAGTCGTTTACCATAGTACTGAAATACTAGAAATTTTTCAACCTTGTTTTCCCACGGTTTACTAAATTGTACTAAAATATAAATCACGGAAAACCTAAAATAATTTACCCAAATGTTGAACTTTAATTCCGAAGCAAAGATTGCAGCCAGTGCAGACCGAACAAAGATTGCAGCCAGTGTTTTGTTCTATTTTGTGTTAAAGAACAGGTTTTTGAAAGTGAGAAGAAATATGTTGTTTTTAGCTGCTCCTGACACGCTAATATTCAAACTCCTTCCTGAAAAGAAAACATAAGCCTCTCATAAATGAAGCACTAGTAAAAATGACTTCGAAAACTTCTACGATAAATAAAGGATTTGGAAATTCACAGAAGAGTTTCAGGAGAGAGAGAATATGAAAACTAAACTCAAAACATACTGAAAATCCTTGTTTATGAATTTTGATATGTTGGAGACAAGAGGATGCAAAAGCAATACTAATGTAAAAGCAATACTAAAGTAAAGCAATATGTGTTAGTAAATGAAATTTTAGTCATAAGAATTCTATCATCTTATTAGCAATTGTTTTAGACAAGCAGTTTCATAAATGTTGTCCATGACCCCTAAGAAACGGTGGTCGAAGGAAACTGCACCAATTTATTGTTGTTCTTCAACTATTATGCTAAAAAAAGACCTCAATTTTTAGTCTTTAAAGAAGAGAATTAAAATATTGCTTTTCAGGTACACAAATTCTTGAGTATGGATGTAACCGTAATTTAAAATGTTTATATTATTTTAAATGAAATTATAGGGATTGGGAGTTATTATATTATTCTTATATTAATTATATTTATTAATTATGATTTTGATTTATTAACTTATTGGTTCATGATTGTGGCTAGTACATTGATGTGCTTCCCAAATAATGGAAATTAACTCTGGTTATATTGACAAATCAATTTATTGAATATTAACACACATAAATAGTACACTCCAAAATTACTCAATATTTCCTCCGGCATTTACACATTATTACTGCAATAACTTCATTCCTACTAAATTAATTCTTTACGACACCTATGTTTGATTTATTCACTTATTATAACACTATTTCATACTGCCTCTATACATATTATTTTCAATTTTACTCCTACTAAATTAATTCATATATATATGCAAAACATTATATTAAATTGTTCGTACGAATTATCGGTCTATTACTCAACATCTTATACTCAAAAACTATATTCATCGCGCTCTATCTTAATCATTATGGCTATACACTTAGAAGCAATGATACAATATAAAAGGGAAATGCAAAGTCGGTACCTCAGCAGATGACGGTTGAATCCCTCTGGGCAGCTGGCACTCGTAATGATGAATTCGTCGTCTTTATCATCAAATGTAATTCGGGCATCTCTTTATCCGGAATACGGCTCCGTCGTTCATTGCAGACACTCGGCATGGGACACTGGGCGCTCGACAATTTCTATCTCTCTAAACTTTACTGCACTCGAACACGGCTCCGTCGTTTATTGCAGACACTCGGCATGGGACACTGGGCGCTCGACAACTTTTATCTCTCTAAACTTTACTGCACTCGAACACGGCTCCGTCGTTTATCGCAGACACTCGGCATGGGACACTGGGCGCTCGACAACTTCTATCTCTCTAAACTTTACTGCACTCGAACACGGCTCCGTCGTTTATCGCAGACACTCGGCATGGGACACTGGGCGCTCGACAACTTCTGACTGACTCTCACTTCCCAGGTTATCTCTCTGCCTTCACACTATTTTTTATTTCATATTTTTTCTTACTAATGTCTCCGCCTCTTATAATTTCCATTGGTTATCTGGAAATTATCATGCCATCGCCATTCGTCCGTGCTGCCACTCCTCAATCCCCTTTTACCAATGCGCGTCGAGGGCGGGATTTATAAATTCTCCCTCAATTTTAACTTTTTCCCATGCTTTGGATTCAAGTTGGGTGGGCCGTTTTATAGCCATCATAAATTTTCTTTTATTTTCACTCTCTTCCACTTCTATTTATTGCTACGAACATTATCTCTAATTTTCGTTCCGGTCTATGGCTTTCTTCACTTCTCTTTTATTGCCCTGTTTCTTTATTGCATTTAACAATTATTTTATTTTATTTTGTATTTCTTTCCATGCTCCTGTCTCTGGCCGTAACACTACTGTCATGTCCCTATGACAATGGACAAATAATTACAGGGCTATATTACGCTTAAAAAAGCCCGATGACGAACACCTTGGACCAAGTTACAACGCTGTTTCTCGTCTTATTTTCCAAGAATATGAAAGAAAAATTAATTCCTGGAAGCAAAAAATTAATTCCACCTAATCAAAATTTATTTTGATTTACTGGATGAGAATATGCATGCAAGAAAAAAATGTGTTTGTCGAATGAAAACATTTATAAAATGTGTTTTACCTTAAATCATAAGATTCATAAATGTATGAGGTAGTTAGGTTGAATAAAAGCTTGTAAAGAGAAAAGAAAAGGAAAAATGAAAGTATTTGTAAAATTTTGAAAACTTGTAGGAAATCACCCATCTACTTACCTAATGGGAAATTTAAATTGTTGCTTTCCAATCATGATAGGTTAGCACATATAATGTGATGTACGTTTCCAGGTTTCACAATGGCAAGTTGGAAGGAAATATAGAAGCCATATAGTAGTTCCAATGAGTTGCGTTAATTTTAATAGACCCCTTTATTATGCTCATTATTAATGAAAAGTATATTTTCCTGGCATGACATCACATAGTGCATATTGATCGCTGATTGTTGAAAACCTTTATTTTGTATGTAAAATGCCACAAAAGACTGAAGTTTCCCACAATTTTGTTAAAATACTAACTCGTCCAACCACAATTGGTCTATTAAGTTTCGCTGGGCTTGAAAAAAATTGATAAATTAAAGTATATTATTTTTGATATACACTTTTAAATCTCAGATACAAATTTAAAATCTTATAATTACCATATATTCCTGCCTAGATAAAAAATTTGTTCTAAAACTTAGAGAATTAAAAATTTAAGCTAAATAGATTGGGATGATAAAACTGAAATTTGTGGTCTAAAGATTTTTGAAGGTGATGTTTTCATATAAACTACCAAAATTCCGAAATGTAATTCTTATGCTATTGTTATTTTAGTGTACTGCCCGTGTGTTACATAATTTGTTGTATGGCTCACGAAATATGCCAAAGTTTCGAATTTGGCATACTTCTAGCACTTTAGTTTAATATTAAATGCTGGTACGCGAATCCAAGAGTGGGTAAGAAAATGCAAAATTTCAAAGTCCTGATGTTTGTTTTCGCTTTAACAGAATTTGTCTGGGGCGCAATGTGCGCGCAAAAAACCTAATGAGGTGTTAAAAAATAGGGGGGGGGATGGGGAGAATCCTAGGCCATTTAGGATAATATGCAGTAAAAATTATATCAGTATATCTTTCAGAACGTTTATTCTCAGAAAATGTTTGAAACTCATGTGTTAATTTCCTTTAAATTCTTCCGCTGTTTTAACGTAGGATTACGTTCCTCCATAACGGTCCTCCAGAAAGCAAAATTTCGGACGCTAAAACCGCCCGTCCGTATCTCACGAGTTATAATTTTGGCAGTGCGCCAAAGCCAGTCTTTATCGCTTGGACAAGCAGTAAACAGTTAGACAGAAAAGTACCAAAATGCGTCAACATTTTGACATGCATATATGTGTATATATACATACATACATATATATATATATAGATACATATATACATTACACATACATACATATATGCAAAAGAGTTAAGCATAAGTAATCCTACGTTAATAACCCGCTGTAGTTTCGTTAGAAGAGATGAGCTGAAATTTTTTTCATAAACTTTTGTTCAATATTATAACGTGCGAAGAGATTTGTATCATCGGAAAAGTTCCGCGATATCCCTTACCTCCTAAAATTTACAAATACTCATTGCATAATGAACTTATACATATCAAAGACCTCCTAGAACATACCGAAATACGGTAAAGCTTAATAATCAAAATTAGACATCACGAGCATTAAATAAATACATAATACGGAGTACTGTACACTACTTTGTACGTCAATAGCGCTCAAACCCTGTTGTTCTTCCTTTAGGATTAGAAGTACAATCAGGATCACAATACATTGTTCAGAGGCCCTTTTACATCAAAATAAGAATTCAAAAAGTTTTAACTTTTTGGTTTTAATGTATAAAAAGAAAATATTCCCTCCTTATTTCAAATTTGTTATCCCTCAGTTCTGCCAGTGGAGTCGTTGAGTTACTACGTGTATCATAACTTCCATATTCACGAAAGATTGTGACGGACTACATTTAAACTGGTTCTATACTCTTCGCTAAAGACACTGGTTATTGGAGTTGTGCTGGAAATGCTAGAACATTGGAATAACCACTTACGATACATCCATTTAAGTTCTTAATAGTAATAATTTATTTCTAATATAATTTTATTGTAACTTACACTCATTATCGATTGTATTTATTCGTAATATATATTAAAAAAAAACAGAAAAAAGTAACATAAATTATATATTTTTATTTAAAAAAAACATATTTTTCGATCATTCCTATGAGGAAAGAATTTACTCAGTTTTATTAAATTAAAAGCGAATAGTGGTATTTCTAGGATTTTATTATTCCCTTTTTTGTATCTAGTGGCATATTTCTCAAATGTTACCAGCCGTTTGAAGCTACATTACAAAATCTGGGCAATTCAGTTTGACCTTGAACATAGAATGACCTGTAGTTCCTGTGTCAAGTCTACTCTCATCAAAACACCTTTTTCACAATCGATACAGTCTTAAATTTCCTACAGCCAATGACAGTTAATCACCGGCTGTTATTCTTCCAGTTGTATGATTATGCTCAATTAGTTTCAAATTTCCTTCCTGTCATTTTTCCCCTGGCCATTCCTACTTCCGAGTTAAGTTTGGATACATGACACGGAGGCTCTGTGCCATGATGATTGTCAGTGCTTCCGGAGTATAAATTTAATATTCCAGAACATGCGAAATTTTTGCAGCTCCGAATACATTAAAAACAGACAAGTAATTCCTCCCTCTCTAAAATATGATAGCAATATTATGTCTGTATATAAAACACTAATAGAGAAAAAATATAATCTTTTTCAATTTCCTTTTTTAATATCCTATCCCACGAATAAATACTTTTCTTCAGCAGTCTTCCCTTAATACACAGAAAATTCATCATTATTTGTAGAATTTAAAAAAAATTTTTGTATGCCTGGTTTATCAAAACACGCAGTTTCTTAAAGTTCCAATATTTCAGCACCAACAAAATTTAAGAATATTAGAACTGTTAAACATAATTTCGATATTTTTATTCTGAGAACCTCGCTCCTGCTATCGCATCTTATATTTGGCATTAAGCAGTCGGACAAAACTATTAAATTTAAATCACGAAAGTGTTCTGCTGAAAATTCTGTAATTAAAAATGTAATGTTTCTTATCCAGTCTCTATCAAATTCTACATTAATGCTTTGGGCTTTTCTATCAACGGATAATCGATATCATCGAGATTTCAAGACTGTCAATCAATGAATCTGGAGCTGTTGGAAGTTTTACATAAAGCAAATTCTTTTATTCATCAATTTTCAAAGATTTTCCCCTCAAGTGCTCGATAGACAACGCAATCCAGATAGATACACAAGACAGAAAGAACTCTTTGAATCTACAGAAAAAAATATAAATATATAAAGCATTTACTGTTCGTTTAAATAAATGAAAAGTAAAAAATTTCCTCTTATTTCAAATTTGTTAACCCTTCATTTTGCCAGTGGACTCGTTGAGTTACTATGTGCACCATTGCTACATTCTCCGAGACAAATGGATACAGACTTCATTTTAACTAGTTTTATGCTCTTCGTTAGGGACATTGATTATTGGATGTGTGTTGGAAATGCTAGAAAATTGGAATAATCACTTACGATAGATTCATTCAAGTTAATAGTAATAATTTATATCTAACGTAATTTTATTATAATTTACAATCATTATTCATTCGCAATATAGATTAACAAAAAAAAAAGATGAAAGCGTAACATAAAACACTTATATTTTTTAAAAATATCTTATTTTTCACTCATGTATGTAAGAAATAAATATGCTCAGTTTTATAAAATGAAACCAGGCTGTATAATTTCTGCATAAAATATTATTTAATTGTTAAGTTGTAGAGTTTATTTGAACAGCAAGAACAGAGTATTTTCAGATTTCTCAGATGGCGAACTCTTTTGTCGGTTTTCGATAATTTTCTTCGCTGACAAACTAACCACAGGCATGGATTTTACTCATTTAATAACTTCTCTTTTATCCTATTGCCTCATTTCAATACTGTTAACGTACCCTGTCAAAGATTTCAGAGAAACTTCAACATCCCACCACGAAACGTTTTAACTTTAGCAACCTTTTTTCCTTCCATTAAGCATCCGTAAGTACATTATATAGTCAACATATCAGTGACAAGAACAACGTAATGTTTTTGCTATTTTCTGACTGTTAACACCTTCACTGTATATCTGTATGGGAAAGATTTATTAATAAACACCCCATGGAAATATGAGGATAGGCTAGAAGAGTTTCAGTCTTGTGATGATAAGAATCTTTCTTAGAGATCGTTCCACCCTCTTAGAAGGTTATATGCAGAATTGAAACCTGGGATGGTAATATCAGAAATGGTAGACCTGTTTTTTGTGCTTGCATAACGCGTCCGTTTTTTGTGATACACGTACCGTTTCAAAGCTATTTAGGGTTTTCGCATGCGCTGAGCATTTTGCGATGGTAAAAAGTGGGCGTTACCATTCGAAAATTTCGAGTTTCTGTACCTATAACCGTAACCGTTAGCGTCACTTGGTTGCCATTCACAGAATGCCGAGTTCATACCTCTGAATAACTATGTATATCTGTAATTTCATCTCGGTCGGTTGAACGGAACAGGCATTAGAGGTCCACATATCGGCAAAGTTTGTTTTTGACCACCCTGTATCTGACCGTTCATAAATTCTTGCTTGTATATTCATTTATCCGAATTCCGAATATTGTTCTAAGGAAAAAAAGTCTAATTAGCTTACTTTAAAAAACAGCTGTTGAGACCTAAAAAGGACAAATTAGTAACATTAAGACACTTTGGTGCTAATGAATTTGCTGATCACTTATCACTTATGAATGATGCGAGGTAGATGCAATTTGCTAGGGGCTCGATTTCATTGTTTTAGCCTAATTTGACAGTCTATTATAAAAAATAGTTTTTGTGTTTGAGTGGGGATCTACGATTTTATATAATTTGCCCTATTTTCTGAGGCAAGTGTCAAATCTGTTGTCACTAAACGAGGGTGTTTATTTAAACTACAGGCTGTAAGGATAAGATAAATATCCTGTTTACCATTCCGTTTAATGATATTTTGATTGCTTAAAAGCTTCCATCTGCGTAAAAAAAAATTTGGACTAAATGTAAGTGTTCCATATTCAATATTATTAATTTTTCAAAATATTGCAGGCCTAATAAAATAGATGTTATACGATTACAACAAAAAAAATATGAAAAACGCAGCATTCCTTCAAATTTTAAAATATCTGCTACCAGATCGCATTTCTTCTTATTAAATCAATAACCAATTATTACATCGTTAGCCTTATTATCGTTGGAAGCGTAAATGCTGTAATCATCACATCTTTAACACTATTAAATATCATTAAAACTTAATCAAGCTGTTTCTAATTGCGAGGTTTCGGTTGAATTAGTTTCATTTTTAGCGTATTTTGTTACTTCTTGGATCTATATTTACTTTTGTGTATACACTGATGAAACCTATCTTGAGAGCTAAGGAGAAAGCTAGCTAAGATTCTTTGGAAAAGGCGATTTGGAAGCATCTGGCACGAATTATCGGATTCCCGGTCATTAAGGAATGGGAACTAATTACTTGTCATCCCCAATAAAATTTGCTTTTTACTCCTGTTGTATGTTTCTGGTGTAATAACTTTCCGTAGCAAGTTGGTGGATTCACGAAATTTTCCCAAAACGTAAAATTAATAGTTCAGTAAATATTTACTTAAATATATCCTGTTCTAATTCACTGTGTTTTCTTAGCTTAGTGAGAGGAAAATCATTAAATAAATAATTGCAAGATAAAAAGAACTTTTTAATATACCACGTTTTACAATTTTCTGTTGAATCATATAATCTTGACAATTCTATGTATTAATAAATACTTTTTTAAAATTTTTTTGATGAATTATCCCATCAACTTGAAAGCAAATCATCAAATGCATAATAAAGAAATCAATTATAAGAATTTTAGTCGTTTCCATTATCCACAGACTTTATATACTGCTTACTTTTATATATATTTTTTAAATTTTTCGCACAATATTTTTGTAAACAAACTAAATTCACATGTATTCTGTTTTCAAAATCGTCAAACGCTGTTACGCAAAAGTGCAAGCACTGAATTCGACCGAAGCGCCACCTAGCGGATTTTTCTGGATGGCTAAAAGTATTAAAAGAATGCATTGTCATAGGGTTCTGAGCTATTCTAAAAGTTTCAAATGTCTAGCTAGTCGGGAAAATGAGTTAAAATTGGATTGAAAGATTTATACTGGACAAACAAGAAAGCGAGTTAATAAAAACGTGGAAATAATATGTACTGAATGTATAAAACGAAAATTAGTTTTGATTTCCAAATGTTTGCGATTGGAAGTATAATTGGACATCAAAACTGCGCGTTTAGCTTCTTACAACAATCATTTAAAAAATTTCTGTGTATTTAGATATTATGTCCACTATTTTTCTTAGGTCTTCAATGACCTGAAAGAAAATTTTAAGCCAAAGAGGAAGGTGCATGTCAGAGAGGGAATGGATATTATATCTTGGTCCTGTGGAGGATTTGTAAAAATGGAGATATTAAGAATTAAAAAATCCAAATTTTGGGCGTATTGTTGATGGACAGATAAGTAAGGTATATTACCAGTGATTGATATCGTAGGGAGAAATTTTTGTGTGTTTTCAGAACCTTTAGAAGAATTTTTAATTTTTTTCAGGGGCAGTTTTACTAATTTTGAAAATTGAAAGTTCTTCGTTGAGAAATTTGCTAGGTGTGCTGTGTCACAGTGATCCCAAGAGTCTCTTTGTCTTGGACTTCATACAAGCTCTTGATATGTGATTACTTGTGTATTTAATGTAATATGCAGTTAGTTATGTTGAAAATATCCGGGACGTGGGACGTGGTGGCCCGTTTGGCAAAGGCATCGAGCCAGTGATCTCAGGGTTGAGGGTTCGAAGCTGGTCGCTGACAAAATCCACCGCTAATGGGTTCCAGGGCACGTAAAATAGGGCGTGGCTGCAATATGCTCCTAGTTCTCATATTACCTCTGGGGGTGTTGGGTCAGGTGGTCTAGTCCCGCCACTTGACTCGGTTCAAAATTCGCGCACCATCAAACGGGCGAAGTGTGGACCCACCCCCTGTGGTGCACCCTGGTCAACGGAAGCGGCGAAGTGGTCTCACTCTCCCGGCTCCCCCCGGAGAAGAGCCTAGGTTCAGTTCTCCAAGCCATTAATATATATATATATATATATGGCGGGCGTTGTATTTACACCCGCTATAATAAATATACCTGCTGTCATCGTGTCCGTTAACATGATTGGCGAGTGGATGGCACTTTAATCAATAAACAGTCCATAATTCAAGTCAATCACTATTTCTTTTCTTCAAGAGAACCACGCTCAAAGTCTATGTCCTATTTGTGGCATTTTCAAAACCACGCTCAAAGTCTATGTCCTATTTGCGGCATTTTCAAAACCACGCTCAAAGTCTATGTCCTATGAGCGGCATTTTCAAAAACTCCGCTGCGCCGAGTAGCACGTGTCCGTTAACAACGACCTTCCAGCTTAATCTGCCACTACTTCTATTATTCTTCTCAGAGCGTCCCCCCTATCGCGCATGCTCAAAACACCACATGGAAACTTTCAGAACCGTCTTTGTTTATGTCAGCATTATCTTCGCGCGTTAAACCGGTACATCTAAAATAGACTCCCTCGGTGTAACTTCAGCTTACTTTGGCGAATCGAGGTCACATGCCGAAACGTTGAAAACCCTTTTTCAACGCGTTTTGACAGTGATTTTAATGTTAAGTTTTGCTATTCTAAAGCCCCCTGTAATTTTCTCAATTAATGTTTTGACACACACACACACACACATATATCTATATATGTGTGCGTGTGTGTGTGTGTGTGTGTGTGTTGGTTGAAAATTTCAGAAGCGTGTCCTAAACCTTTTCGCCAGTAACAAGAATCAACTTCTGTAGATTTGAATAAATTTAGTTTACATCAAATGCAAAACATTCTCTGTTATCACATTAATTTGACTTAGAGCTCGTCCTTCTGTTGGTGTAATACTTGCCATAAATAATGCAATAGGGTTTTTCTGTGTATTGCCTAACAGAACAGTTTCTCGATATAGTGAATTCCTAAACTTTAAATTTAATTTAACCATCGTTGGGAAACCTGTTATTACTCTTTTGATTGATTTGTTATTTGATATAATATTTATTTTGATTCATTTCTCATGTTAAAGTTTTCCCCGCCGCACTTTAAAATATCCTTAATAGATTTAAAATAGCTAGAGACACCACCAAAAAATTATGCATTTTAACTGAAAAATTCGATATGGTTTTTAAAAGCCCCAGACCTTCTCTTTTATGCATGGATTTTTGAAAAATGTTGATGCACCTCCTCATAGCTTTGACATCTCCCCCATTTCCTTGAAATATCCTCATGTTTCTTCATTTTTGTCTGTACTTTTATATAAGAATAAAATAAAATAAAAAAAATATCATAAAATTCAACCGACAGGGATCTGTTCTTAAAAATATTTTATTACACGCCTATTTTTCTTACTTGTGCCCTTTCTCACTGATCCACTTTTCCCTTTCAGCTTAGAAGCCGGATTAATACGCAAAGAGATTTTTTCCCTTTCGCCTTTCCAACGTATGGAATTTTACCTTTTCCATCCTTGCATACTGTCTCGTACAAGATGTTTATTTTCTAAAAAAAGTTTGAAATTTTATTTTTGTAACATTTCCCCTTACTTTTTAGCACTTTTTTTCTGCGGGGGGGGGGATCATTAAGGGAACTAATAGTAGTAATTCTGCTGGCCATTAAAGCCGTATCAGGTCTGGCAGGCTATCAAATATAAAAAAAATAGGAATAAGTTTATCACAATTACTGGAAGTGTAGCTTTTTTCAGGTAAAAATAATTACCCCTTTCTTTTACTGTATTAAAGCATGTATTCTGTTCGTAGATAATAGTTTTCCTTATATATTTTTGAGTATTCAACAACTCAACACTTCAATATTTAAAGCATTATAGGTAACTCTATTTATAGTCCTTGTATAGCAACACGCTACTATTTTGTAAACACGTGATTAGTAGGGTTTGAATTTTGTTTCATGACATCACATTGTTTCTGGAAGTTAAAGTTCATACAAACCTTTTAGATCCACCTTCATTGCTTACTTTAGGATTTTTGTTCAGGGTCACGGTACCTGAAACTAGGTATCTTTTAATTTTATACCCAGTGACGGCGTATAATAGCTAATCAGTTGTATTAATATAGCCCTGTGTGATAATACTTGTCATAAAAATGTTCATTTTCTTTAAGAAAAATAGCTTTCAATTAGGTTAAGCTGAATAGTATTTTTTTAACGAAATATTGAAAAACTATACTACATGCTACATCTCACTCGGTTTATTACTCTGAAAATTAAGAATTTGACATCTACATTAAATAATCATTACTGAAATTATCTGTTTGGAAAGCTTAAACATGATAAACTGTGTGCTACATATCTAAATATTTCTTTTTTGTGACATAATAAGTTATAATCAGCATTATATTGCGGACCTATGGGATCTGATTCCCAAGAAAATATCCTGACCCACCCTGAATTAATACAGCGAGGGCGTGTATTAAGAAATGAGTGCCCTGACAAATAAGTGAGAGTTATTCTTGATAAAACGCCAACTTCAAAACCACTCGACTCATATATATTTAAAATATAACACTATAAATATAACACTCTTTTTACATACTCTGCTATGGTGAAAGGTTAATCTACAAACACTCCTATGCATTTCTTCTTTCCTCGTATTTTTCCCGAATATGCGACTAACTCTGAATTTTGGTTAACACTTCCTCAATTAATAATTTAATAAACACTCATATACTGTGTTGATACTAAGGTTATAAAACCTTATTTTTTTTCTTTTTCATGGCGCCGGTTTATTGAGCTCTCATATAGCAAAAGCTAACTTTACCAATCCATAAACCAACTAAACATCTATGGTGGGAATGGCTATGGTAACCCAAAACTATTTAGAAAGACACCGAAATCAGTTATAACTATTGTATGGATAATATATAACAAAGCTAGAAAGCCATTTATTTCTTTCCCACACACCTGAGATTTACATCCAAGTACTATAATTTGCCATCGGCCTCTTGGAGGACTGATGAAAACCAGTCCTCCTACACTCATTTTCTCTAAGATTTCATCTTGAATAATACGATTGTATTTTGCATTTAAATTAGTTCTGTAATCTCTCTAGAAATTTCTCGAGGTGTTATCTCAGCGTCATAATTTTCTTGAGGGGGGGCTTAAGATTCTGATCTATTTTATCCCCAATGACATGAAAAGATGATCGTTACACTCAAAACGTGCTCGCCCTCCCCCTAAATATTTAATTTTTCTATTAGTCTTTTATTATTACCTTTTTTCGGGTTTATCGTTGGAACATTCAACATTGGAAAGAAATGATGACGTATCCTTTGCCATGAAAACGTACAAACTGTGTAAGCTCTGCTGGTCACTCTGTCAGATAGATCTGTGGCTCATCTGACCATAATTACATTAGATAACCATCAAATACATCCATAATTATAGTTATTCACTATTTTAACCCATTAGGGCCTAGCGTCCATTTAAAAGAACGCTCACATAATAAGCTCTAAATCACTGAATTTTTTATTTTTTTTTATCCAAATAGCAGAATATCATGATAAAGTGTTGCATTTGTTATTATCCAACAGTTGGCAGCACTACATTAATGTTCTATTTCTGCTTTGAAGGTCTAAATTCAGAGTTAATCGTTTTTTAGCTTTTCAAAAGGGCGTCACGCAAAAAGTAAGTTTATTTTATTGTTTTTCAATGTTACGAAAATATTTTATGCTGTTATCACAGTCAATACTCTTTTCTTAAATACGTATCTTTCAAAATTGTTAAAATTATTTTTTAACACTACTATATTTTCTTTTGCGTCGCGTTCTATATATAGGACGCTAGGCAAGGATGGGAACATGATTTTCAGACCTGTTCCACTATACGAATGCGTCTTTTTTCTCAATTTATGGCATTTTATTACCATAGAGAAAAGGAAATGCTATTTATTTTCAGAAAAATGATGTTATAAATTATTTTTATAAATAAAGATTATTGAGTATTTATTATTTATGAAAATATTTTAAAAACAAATGTTCTGTTGACTAAGGAATGATTAAAAAAATTTCTTATTTAAGAGAAATATTAGCTTCTTGATAATGTAATGAACGTATTAGCAAATTAGCCTCTTAAATACAAAAATATTAATCAAAGGATGTTTTCTGTATTTAGTGATTTTAAAAAATAAAGAAAAATTACGAAGTACGTAAGTAATTGTCTGGATTTTTAAAAATATGTGTATTTTAAATGTCTATAATTTAATAAATTTTAAGAAATTTGTCTTTTAATCCAAATTATATTTGATCTAAATATACTGTAATGAGCAATCGATAAGTTTTAAAGCTCTTATTTATAGTTTTGTTTTTATTTTAAGTTTGACTGTGGAGAGGCATTAGCTTTAATGGCAGAGTTATCTGATAATGATACATTCCATGAAGCAGATATTTATTTGGACCCACCATCTAATGCAGTTACCGATGACTGGCACTATACGGATTAATAGAACTGAAAAATGTCCACTTGGAGATGTTAAATATGTTAAAAAGAAGAGTAGAGGAAGTTTTGATTTTCAGAACAGCAAAAATTTGAAAATGGTTCGGTGGAATGTCAATAGTGTCGTTACTTTAACGTCTAACCATTATGGTATTGAACCTGTAGCTCAGGCCAAACACTGGTTGAATATTGATAAAATATTTGTAGAGATTGACCAACCGTATATTGTGTCTCAATATAATAAATTTATGAGAGGCACCGATCAAATGGATCAAAATCTTGCACAATACCTGTTTTCCATACGGTCTAAAAAATGGTAGTGGCCACTGTTTTTGTTTAGCTTAGAAGCATCAATCCAAAATGCGCGGCTACTGTACAGATTATGCCCTTCTAATGACAGTAACAGGATGGATTTCCTCCAATTTAGAAGAGAAATCTGTCAGACATATTTTTCTAAGTACAGTAAGAGACCAAATAACAGTCTGGCTGCAGGGAAACCAAAAAGAACTTTCAAAATGAGTGTCTGGTGATGTCCGGTATGACGGAAAAGATCATTTAATCGTTGTGAATCCAAAACAGATAAGAAAATGCAATAAATATTTAGTTCGATTGCATGATAAATGCTTTGAAATCTTTTGCACAAAATAGCTTGTATATAAATTGTGTAAAAAAAAATTACGAATAGCTTTTTTCATTATTTTGTATTTTAATAAGCCCTTTTTATATGTAAATTTAAATATAAAAGTGTGTAAAATTTATCATAAGACATAATTTATTAAATTTGTGCCTTTTAATCTATTATTTTTTACATTTTCAGCTTTTTAAATTGTTTTGATTTCTTTTAAATGATTAAAATACAATTTAAATTCCTTGTGTTTATTTTATTATGCATTTTTTCGCAGAGTTCCATTTGTTTCCTGCGTTTATTTATCTAAAAATGACATTAAAAGGAATAGTTTTAGAAAATCTAAGGGTTGAAGTATTTGTGTAAAACCTGTACCCTCTCGTGCCTAGCGTCCTTTTTATAGGATGGTAACATTATTTTGAATAAAAATTAAAATTTTAATGCAGGAATTTTTTTATTATTTTTTCAGTTCATTTTGCACCTGTATAAACATAATTAGGTAAAGAAAATTAAAGAATTCGATGTTGGGCATTAATGGGTTAATAACAGCTAATATTAGTTCGTGTAAATCTTAGGGTTCACAAATTCAATAATTACAGTCGAACCCGGTATATAATGAACTCACGGATATAACGAACGAAAATTTTGGTCCCGCCGTATTCCTATTGTACGTAATTTAATTAGTATTGTGTCAGCTTAATTTAATCTATTTTAGTCGATTTAATTCATTAATGATCATTTTTTAATAGATTTTATCATTTTTTAATACATCGTTACTGAATACACATTGCAACTAATGAGTTACACATTTTTAGAACTCTAGGATTTTTCTTAACTGTTCGGATATAGCGAACCACCGGATAAAGCGAACAAAACTTTTGGTCCCTTGAAGTTCGTTATGAGGGGTTCGACTGTATATCAAGAAGTGTTGAAACAATGAAAAACGTCTCTTAGGTAGCTTTGAGAGGTAGTATGCTACATTCCCCAGTATTGCAGATTATTACAATAAGTTTTACTTCTGAAAGTTTTGGGTAATACACAAAATTATGGATAAATCATCAGGAATTTCAATCACGAGCCAGTACACTTTTGAAAGAAATCTCTAGAAATATTGTCGATATTTACTTAGTATTTACACTAGCTCCGCCTCTAGGGATATATAAAAGACAACAAAATCTCTCAAAAACAAAATATAAATAAAAAAATTCGTATACAATGTATAAAGACGGAATTTAAAATATACAATCGCTATTTAAAAATAATGAAGTTGTTTGAAGTTGAACAGTTACTAAAAGCGTGTTTTCAATTCTACCATATCTACCTTTTCAAGTTTATCCCTACTATCTTTTGAGCTAAAATTAATTAGTCTTAACGAGTAACTATATATGCAAATTTTTCTTACTCTTTCGCAGTTATTCGCAAACTTTCAAGCATTTAATTTGCCCAGTTTAATGTAAAAATATTTATTTTAACTTTTCATTAACTATTCCACCAGCAGACATTACTACACTTTTAATTTTGCTTCATTACTAAAATTATTCATACATATATAGAAAAGTATATTCACTAACTAGTTTATTAATTAACATAAATATGCGAAAATGATTTATGTATTGCTCAGATTTACTATTTTATACAAACTGAAAATCTTATAACGGTTAAATGGTCGAATCTGCATTTCATCATTTGATCTTCATATTTTAGAAGCCTTTATAGCGTATAAATATATATATATATTAAATTTATGATGCTGATTACGCTTTTCAATAGAAAATGAATAAATGTTTAGTTTTTGAGAACTGTTTTTTTTTATTAACTGAGTCAAAATTTCAAATCTATTGACAATTCCTGTTTTCATCATGTTTTATAACATCCTTCATTATCAGAGATGTAAATTGCTGGTAAAAAATTATTCCCTTTTTTTTAGTAAACATAATATACAGTTGGTACAAAAAATACTGGAAACCAATTTTAGTAATTGCCCATTTCACAAATAATTAGAATATTTGAATGATGTTTCATTCATAATCTAAACGCTAGCATATTTAGCTATCTTGAAAAAAAAATTTAGTGTTCAGCTTTCTTAAAGATGATTTCCAGCGATGTGAACTTTCGCATCTCTTCAGAATTTGTTCAGGAAAAAAAAAAGGATAAAGTTGTGTTCCGAAAAACTTTTTTATCCACATAATTAGAGCCATCTTTGTCTGAGAACGCATTATGCGAGAAAGCAAGAGTCAAGTATACATATCGAAGGGGGTAAAAAAGCGTTTAAAGAATATATTTAAAAAGAAGATTAAAATTTCGTGCTTTATCGGGAGAAAATCATGTTTTGATGGCATTATATTTTTTCAACAATTTTATTCGCTGCGTTTTTATAGGAGTACTCAAAATCAGTTACCCGATAAATTAATTATTATTAAATTAACGCGAAATGTCGCTTTTGTTTTCTACGTCTTTAATGAAGCGCAACATCATTTTCCCCCCTGTTTTTTTTATGTAGGAAAAATTTTTGGCAAGAAAATAACTTCTGCGATGCTCGTGTCTTTAACATAGGGAAAGATTATTTCTTCAAAACTGCTAAAGCAGCAGGCTAATTCTCAATACCTCACGAATCATTTTTTTAAAGGACCTTTTTAAGGATTTTTAAACATTTTCGTGCGATGAAAAATGTTCTAAATATTATACTCCAAGTAATCGTCTAACGAAAATTTTCGCTGAAAACTTTGAATACGTGAACAAAGAGAGAAAATGGCGAGATTGTGGAGGAAAAAAATCGTCACAATCTATTAATAAATTATCTATGAAAAAAAATAAACGGTGGACAACATTTGCAAGAAACTACGACCATAAATGCTCCCTGTTTCGCTGGAAATAAGCGAGACGTCTCTCTAGGAAAATGGCAAAGTCAAGGAGAAAATGGACTCTAGGAAAATGGCAAAGGAAAATATAAAGGCCTACGAAGTTAACAGAATATAGAATTAGAGTAAGGGAACTGTTACTTCCTAAAAAAGGTAATACAGAAGAATTGGGATACAAAGTGCTAACAGACAGTTCGTAGATCGAAAGCAAGTTTACTTTAATGAGGGAAAGAAGATTTCAAAAAATACAGAAGTAAAACAATTGACAACTGCCTCTCAGTTTGATAGATAGTACGTCGTTTTGTTCCAGTAACTGGATTCAAATTGTGAATGGTCTATCAAACGGTCCACCTATTTACAAAATTATTCTGATTGAAAACAAAGTAATTTGTTGAATGAGCGCTAAACCCGTATGTATAAAGGGCATAGCTGAAATTAAGTAAGATTTTACGTTAATGACTGATGTTCATTACAACTTTATAATAAAAAATACCTAGAAATCTACTACTTAATCCATATCATAATGTGTTTTTAACAATAGGTCCATGTTTATCTTGTAATTATTTTGCTTTTCCTACTGTTGCCTGCTAGAATTTCTTGTTGATACTTTACTCTTATATTTAAGAGAACATTGCGAAATTTATGATAATTATTAACCTTTTCCTTACGGGTGGGATAGCATATATCTCCAGAATACGGGCTCAGGAATGAATATGAATATATATATATATATATATATATATATATATATATATATATATATATATATATATATATATATATATATATATATATATATATATATATATATATATATTCATATATATATATAGATATGAATCGAATGAATATGAAATCGAATGAAATAGATATGAATCGATATGAAACGATTCCCTAAAGAGGGAATCGGAAAAATGGGCCCCGTAATTTTAACTGTACTATCAATTTTACCTGAGCGGCAAACGTTACTACTGAAGAGGGGTCATGTGGATTGCATCAAAAGTCGAAGACACTTTTTCCATGAGATGTATCTTATAAAAAAGCAACTTAAAACCTGTATCAAAACCTTTCTGTCAAAAACCTTTTTACTTCAGAATCATGGCAGTTTCAAATGTTTAAGTAGTTTTATGCCTTTTCCAACATTTGAAAAATAAGCATCTCTACAGTTTTCAACAAGAAGCCTTAATCCAACGAAGATGGTAGATTACAAACTTTTCTTAACTTCATGATCCATTGTTCATCTCTCGAAATTATTTTTTGCACAAAAAAATACGGAATTAATTTTATTATAACGGAATAATTATATTATTACGGAAATAATTTTGTTATAATGGATTGAGTTTCACTAATGTTCGGAGATAGGCATATGGATACATATTGGAATTTCAGAAATGTTTTACTTTCAGGAAAGATGGCTTGTATGTACACCAGTTTTTCGAAATCCAAAATATGGACTTCTCACCAATGAATAATGTAACCATCTTCTACGAAAGGACAAATAAATACTCAAAACAAAAGAAAAGGAACCAAACAAATGTTTCGGATGATACTCAGCTGTTTTTTTAATGCAGTAAAATTCAATGAGGAAAAAATCAAATAACGTAAAATTTTGTTAATGAAATAACAAACAGAAACAAATACACCATCTGCCCGGAAAAATGCAGTGCATAAACTACAACTGAAAAAAATTCTCTAATGTCTTTAAAAAAAAAAAAAAAGAAATATCAAAGGTTATATCTGAATCAAATGTCTGAGTAAAAACGGTATACCTGATAAATTATTTACCAATCGATTAGCGTACTTATAAATGTGGTAGGATAAATCAATGCCAAGTTTTGTAGAACAGTATTTTCCAATTTCAGCGGAAGTAAAATAAGTGATGGCTCCAATTCAACAGGGATCAGTTACTGGGGATAGTGCAACCCCCCCCCCCCTCCCTCCCTCCAAGGTGTCTTTTTTTAACTGAGGATTTTTTCCCATTCCAGTTATTGAACACACTTTACATGCTTTCCCTAGCCTGAACTTAAGACCATGAGTACATTGACTAATATAAGCTAAAACACAATGACATGAGTTTGTTTGGAAACCTTATTTAAAATTAACAATTAAAGTTTACGCCTCTATTAAATAGAAATCAAAATTGTTGCACCTTCAAAAGCAATTTTATCAAGTATAGCGAGTATATTTCGACATATATTCCGATGCTAAAGGATCGTTATAAATTACTTAAAGTAATTATAGCTAATAACTCATCAATTCTATGTGAAGTCAAGTTCTAATAGCTCAAACACGTGACTGAAATTCATGTTAAGTGGAAATAAAGTTTAATAGCTTCAATCTCATTGCTTTTTAAGACCTATATAAGTTTAAAACACATTTTTATTTTTTATTAAGGGCGAAGAATTTTCTATTCTATATGAAGCATTACAATAAAATATCTATATTTAAAAAATTAAGTATAATTGCTGTCAAATATTCATATATCAAACAAGAAAGTTGCTAGAAACGTAATATACTATATGCCTGGCAGTTATCTGTTAGAGTTAATAGAAAATAAACTCTTTATTTTTACTCAATGAACCATTTATTCATTAATCAAAAGAGTAATTATCTCCTGACATACCTCAGATTTTAGTACAATTAACGTTGTGAAGTCTGACAAAATCAATTATTATTTTAAAGGTAAGAATAAAATTATTGATCAGGACACTGGTGTAATTCCCGTCTCGGGAATTTCACACCTGGAAAAAGTTCAAAGAATTTTAAATTACTAAAATACTTTTTATTGAAAAAAATATACATACATTATACAGTTATAATAATATTCCTAAAAGAAAAGTGTCTGCATGCAGTCACCTAATATCGTTATATGCATTTCACATCTTTCCATCTACTTGAATATCATTCATATAGAGATACGCTTGATAAATTTCCCTGATTCCTATCTCTAGATTTTTATATGCAAGCTTAAGCGGTATATTAGTGGTACCTGAAACGTACGTGATAAATACTTTCGGGAAAAGTCGGTCATGCCTATTTTAACATGGAACATGTTTTTATGGAAGTTTCCCCATAAAAATCATAATGGGAATATAATGCGTCATTCAAAGAATAAAGTGTGATCTGCAATGACTAGTCAATCGCTTGCATTGCTACGCAGTTGGGTAAGGCATAAATGATTAATACTTTTAATAATAATAATAATAATAATAATAATAATAATAATAATAATAATAACTACCAAGCATTAATAATAATATTATTATTAATTAGCAATAATAGCTAATAATAAGAATAATACTGTCTCTACCGTGTCGGTATATTATTATTGTATGAACGGAAACGCAGGTGAGACGAGTCGTGAAAAATAAATGGCGATTTTTATGGGAAAGTCATCGTAAAAACATGTTCCATGCTCACCGATTCTAGCTGTAAAATAAAAATGTTTTTAGAGAATTGTGATAATGGCCTAAATTTGGTGGGGGCTTATCTTCATAGATGATGATAGAATTAAAAATTTTAAGCAAAAACTTTTATTTCTAAATCTTTCTTAAATTATTGAACTGAATAAATTCTTAGAAACATACAATAGTTATTTGAGAAGAAGAAAAAATGAAATTTAATATTTCGGTTGACTTGTTATGAGAGCCATGAATCGTGCAAAATAATTTTCATTTCAATCGAAAACTGGTCCCCCCAAATAATAAATTCATTAATGAAATCACAGGAATTCTGGATAATAAACCATGAACTCCTCCGTACGCATTTGAATAATTTGAAAACAATTTTTCTATTATTTTGGTGACGCGTTGTTCGAATGAGTGTCTATTAACGCAATTAGAGCGACCCAAAAAACGCAGAAGAAAGATGGGACGGAAATAAAATTAATTCAACTCCTGCAATTATATATAGCTTGATGAACTTTTAATGACTTTTAATATTTTTAAAAATGTGTTGATTAGAGCATTTGCCATTCTGGAGATAATTAGAGAGAGTAATGGTAGTTAACGAACTCCATTTGATTTAATGCTCCCTATTTTTGTTAGTTTTAGGGAATTTTTAGGGAAAATGCAGAATAATGGCATTCTGTTGTCTTCGGATAAGAAAAATATGCTTAAAAATATTTATGGCCAGTCTATTTATTCACTTTTCACCGTCTCTGTATTAAACCGAAATTTAAGTTACTATTATAAAAAGCGATATAAATTTTATATACAATTTAAGATATTACGAAATCCATAATTGCAAATAATTTGTTCCCATTACTAATTATTTATTTATTATTTTTTTCCAAAACAATTAAGGAGAGAATTTTAAATGTTGGATTAATTAAAGGCATATTACAATAAGCAACAGTCAATCTGAAATATGCTACGTCCAGTAAATGTTTCATTTATGAAGTAACGTTTACTTATTACTTACTATTTTAAAATGTTCGATTAATGATGGATTTATTCGTTAGACACAAGGATGCTCAAAAATTATTCTTTATAACCTTCATTAACTATTTTATGTCTGTTATACTATTATAATACTTACGAATAAAATTATCGAAGATGTAGATATATTTTCCTGTCTGCCAATTATAATTTGCTCCACTAATTAATAAGGGAGTAATTTAAATTTGTTTCTCTATTAAATTCATGAAGGGGGAATGTTTTACAGTAAACTGGGATATGATCAGTTATATTAAGTTTTAAAGTAGTTTAATCGTGTAAAATAATTTCATTCAAACTGAACATATCTCTAACAGTTACTTTAGTAATATTTTCATTTCAATTTGATTGATAGCCCACAAGCTTCTGTTTAATTCCCAGGTAATTGTTCTTACTTTTTCCAGCATATTTTTTCCAAGCATATTTTTTCCAGTTCCAGACATTTAAAATTGCAGAAAACCATTTGCATGCGTTGCATTCCTACACGTGTATACGCCTGGAGAAAGGCGTGGGTTCAAATCGCGAGCCCCAGAATTTGCTGACCCTTCAAAATAACAGGCACATGTACCTCGCCTCTCGCGCTTCAGGTTGAAAGGTGGTATCGTCGCTTCCGAGCATCTGACATGGATGGACGTACTTTTTATCGCTCTAAATAAACGATTTGACCCGACTGCTTCAAAATTTTAATTCCTTTCAGGCTGAGTCTAGCTCCAGCCATGTAAATATGAGCTAGTTTTCCTTTTCAGGTTGCATTTTAAGAACGAGATGTAATGGATATATATATATATATATATATATATATATATATATATATATATATATATATAAGCAATGAAAATACTAAACCGATGAAGAAGAAAGAAGTGACCATACCTACACGGATTTAAGAATAAGAGAATGAAATTCACAACAGAAATGGAAGTTTTGTAGTTAATGACCGGGGGGAGTTGTGACCCCCCACTCCGTTTAAACAATGTTTTAAGCCATGGCAACACTCTCGGAAGTCTGCTACAAAACTGAGACCATTTTATAGAAAAGAAAAATATAAAAGACAAATGTACCAAAAATAACTATATTACTAACACTAAACACCAAACTTACATATACATGACACCAAGACACCGACTCAACCCCCTAATGCATCGCCGTCATTAGCACGGTTTACTTCAGGTTCATTGAACCATAAAGAGAATCGACGTCCACGGTCGCAGTCAACTATGTTAAAAAAGCTAGTTAAAATGTATTTTAAAAAGTAATAGGGAAATCCCTTATCACTTGCAACCAGTAGGAATTTATTGATTTTATAGTCCATTTGTTCTTGATTTGAATGTAATCTTTTGCATCTAACCAAATAGTTTAAAATTATGTTGCGTTTAATGTTTTATGTACAGCACTATCCAAAGACATAATACGAACGGTGTTAAAAATATAGCTATCACGTTTGTCGTATAGTTTATAAGCAATGATTTGTTTTTTATCAATATAAAGGATAAGATCAAGAAAAGCAATTCCCCCAGTGTTGTCCCGCTGGGTTTCCACAAGTTTTAAACCGCAAGTCTAAAAGCAAATAAGTTTTTTAGAAAAACGTATTTGCTTTAGACACTTATATATATATATATATATATATATATATATATATATGACACGTACGTTTATTCACTCCCTTTTTTGAACCTCTGTTCACTGGTCTAAGGACCTGTTCACATAGAAGTCCGTTGCGTTGCGTTAAGGAAAAGATGACGTTGAGACGAAAATAACCCAATCATAGGCCTCCAAACGAATAGCAATGAAATTTTTAACGCCTATGATTGGTTTATTTTCGTCTCAACGTCATCTTTCCCTTAACACTACGCAACGGACTCCTATGTGAACAGGCCCTTAATCGACTTTGCATTCGGTGGTCGGCACAATAATTCCTCTTTTCCTATTAATTATAATCAGCATGGTGGCGAGTGCGTAAATAAAACAAGCTCTTGTCCTTTAACAACGTTTATTAATCATTCAGAAGGGGCTGTGCTCCATTCGTAGCATTAACTTTTCCCGACTTAATTTCTAACACTTAAATTTCTCTCAATCTCAATTCCGTATCCCGTGCAATCTTTTAGCTGTACCCCGAAGAGGTGTGCTCTCGTAGAAGCCTACATCATCTCTACTCTAATTCTTTTGTGTCAAATCCGGCTGGAATAAAATCTGGTACCATTGTTCTATACTCGCCATTGGGCTGCACGTCTTGTCTGGGCAAGAGGGCACAGAGACTGGAGTGTAGATGACTGGAAACGAGTAGCATGGAGTGATGAGTCTCGATTCCGACTACTTAACGCCCATGGAAGGCTGAGAACATGGCGTCAGGCTCATGAAGCCATGGATCCTGCATGCCTGGCTGGAACTGTACAAGGGCGTAGTGGCTCAGTCATGGTCTGGGGTGTTTTTCGTGGCACAGTTTGGGATCTTTGGTGAGTGTACCAACCTCCCTCAATGCAATTCGGTACGTAGAGTTGCTGGGTGATCACCTCCATCCGTTTATGCTGTTCTGTTATCCGCACGGTAATGGAGTTTTCCAGCAAGACAACTGTACCTCTCACAAGTCCCGGTTGGCTACTGGCTGGTTGGATGAGCATTCCTTTGACTTCTCTGTCATGAATTGGCCACCTAGAAGCCCAGACTTAAATCCTATTGAGCATCTTTGGGATGTTTTGGAACAAGGCGTGAAAGGCCATCACACAGCACCAAAGAACCTTACTGAATTATGGACAGCTTTAGCCAATATTTGGCAAGCCATTCCCGTGGAACGTTTCCAGAAACTTGTTGAATCTATGCCTCGTCGTGTGGCAGCCGTTATGAAGGCCAGAGGAGGCCTAACTCGTTACTAGGTAGGTATCCCTAATTCAGTGGCACTTCAGTGTATATGTAATTCTGTGTTACCCCAAATAAACTTTTATGATTTGAAGCCTTCACATAAAATAAGAGTTATTAACAAAATAATACATTCCTAAATCATCAGGTTTTTTTTTTCGAATTTCATAGCTTTCAAAGCATTTCGACTTTGTCTACAATGATATATACTTTATCATATTTTATACGTGTTCGCTATTCTTTCTGTTCTATCTGAAATACTTATACGTATACTTCAATATATATATCGTAACAGTTAGATTTACTAGTTAATATATTTATGCATTTTTAACATGTACATATTTAAACATTGAGGAAATATACTCAAAACAAATTTAGCCAACCTTTTCTATCATTCACACACGTATACCTGGACTTCCGTTTGTTTTGTTGAGCAGCCATTTCCCTACACGAGGGCTAATTAGCCTAAGCCGATTCTAAACCGCTACAAACAGACTCTGGGCCGATTGCCAGCGTCCTAGCGAATCGGCCATTGCCGGACTTCCGTATCAATCATCTGATTGCTATTTTCGATAAATTATTAAGAAATTTTCGAATTTGTATTATTCTAAATATTTCAATAATTTGAAAAACAATTTAGATTAAACAAAAAGGGATTTAACCTATTAATTTTTAATTAAATTTTTAAACTTTATTTTATCCTCAGAATTTGCTATTACGATTGGCACAAACTTTCGACAAGCCATTGAAAGAAATAAGTAGCATAAACGATGATTGCTCTCAAACTTACGAAGGTGAGTTAATTGTCATCAAAGGGGAGGTGTTGGACTGTGCAAACGATCTGTTGGATAGTGCAAATTACTTTCATTCCTAATGTATAAGGGTGTAACGGAAATTAGTTTTATTTTTCATGTGTGGAGAGCGTTAGTCGTCCATGTTTTGATGTATTTTCAACATTACTTTGTCTTATGTAATTTTCTAGTAGTGTTCAATATTCTTTGTTAGGACCATCGAGCATGGCGTCTGTTTAATGGATGATTGGGTAATGAAGAAATATTAACCAGGATAAGAGATGGCTGTTTTATTTGGAGTCTGGTCATCCTTTTTGCCTCAAAGGGTGGTCCAAATGAAAGTGAGACTTTTTTATTAGCGGCAGTGGTTACATACTAAGATATTTGCGTTTGCGCAGGTAGATGACGTTATATCACGAAGCAAAGCTGTCATCGTAGGAAAGTGTCCTTGTGTAGTGTGCACGTGGCGCACGGTGACTATGTACTGTCGTTAACATGGATTCGTGTAAACATGATCGGTGAGTGGTTATTAAATTTTTGGCTGCAGAGGGTGTTCCTGAAGCCAAAATTTACGGAGGATGTGTATGGATATGAGTATGTCACGATTTATAGAGTTCGGGAGCTTTGGTAAATGTTGTAAAGGACGTGTGAGTACGGGACATGCCGAGGCGTGCTCAACCACATCCCACTTAACCATCACCATGGAATGAACTGCTACCGTAGGCAAGATTTGTTACGGCTGTTCCTGTGGGAGGTCCTCGACCAAACTCCCTACACCGCAGACTTACTTGTCCTGTGACTACTACATGTTCGTTCCACTTGAAAATTCCCCCCAGGGACGCTGAATCACTAGGGATGCAGAGATTTGGGACACCGTTGGTTCCACAGACGAACACTGATGTTCTTCGCTCAGGGTAGTGAAGCGAAGAACATCATATAGTGATGCGCTGGGGCAGTTGCTTCAACCGATAAGGAGACTATGTGGATATGTACCGCATATATCACTCCTTTCATTCTCTGAGTTCATGTACTCAAGCAATAAACCATTACACTGAAAAACTAAAAGTCCCTTTTTCATTTGTGCCACCCTTATAATTATAATGATGAACCATTTTTAAACTTACGAAAGGGAAACTATTGCTAAAATATAAATCAAGTAAACTTTATTCCTTCTCTGTTATTACCTAAATAAAGTTAATTATTATCTGTATTAAATTGAAAAAAAATATTTTTTAAACAGCGTATTACATTTAAAACCAGTCATTGCGACCGGTTTGGTAGAAATAGGATAAGCTTAGACATAATTGCGTCTTTAGAAGTTGAGCTCCTTGATCTTGGCGACTTTATCTCCTGTATCAAAGTTCAAGGCACAAGTGCTCAGTAGTTAAAATTTTAAGTTAAGAAAAAAAGTTTAAATAGAAGAAGTGGAATTAAAAATTTTAAAAATGATTTTAAAATAATAAAAGGTAGAAATTAATTGAGAATAAAATTTAAATTAAATATTTGAAAATTTAAAAAATAAAGTAAGTAAAAGTTAAATATTAAAATTTCAAGGTAAGGTTTAGCTTACTTGTCGTTAGTTCGAATTTTAAAAGAGAGACTATTATATGATACTGGTAGCAGCTAGTAATATGTTAACCTTTAGCTTACGGGGCCCATTTTTCAGATTCCTTCTTTAGAGTGGGAAATTCTATACCCCCCCTTTGTAAGAACGGACATTAAGGGGATATATATATGTGTGTGTGTGTGTGTGTGTGTGTAATATACCCATTAAATCCTTAAATTATAATTTGAAAAGTAAAAAATTGCTCATATATACATGGCTAGAGCTAGACTCAGCCTGAAAGTAATAAAATTTTGATGCAGTCTGGCCGAATCGTTTATTAGAGCAACAAAAGTACATCCGTTCATTTCAGAAAGCCCACCGAGCCCACTCCTTTCTCCATATGTATACAAGTGTAGAAATGCAAAGGCATGCGATTCATGGGAAGTTATGTTGCTAAGGGTTTTAAAGTGATAAAGTAATGTTACTGGGGATTGGATTTAGGAAAGGGAATTTAAATGCTAGAAATGGAGGGCATAATATTTAATTTACTACATATATATATATATATATATATATATATATATGTCAAAACATAACTGAACTGTCAAAATATAGTTGAGAAGTACGGGAAAAGGGGGCTTAAAATAATAAGAATTTAATATTTCATTTACAAAGCGCGCGTATTCTGCTGTGGGGAAAATCATCTTTTAGAGGCGACTTGAGCGAAAAGCGAATAATAATTCAAGGCTAGAAGATTTATTTTTAGAAATGTAAAGGTTGGGTGTGAAGTCAAAATTACATGTTCAGCAGTATTGAAGTTCAGAGGACCAAAAGTTTGAAGTCTGCACATGCGCGTACAGCAGGCGCTCGGAGAGAATTGAGTTTTACTCGCCAGATTGGAGGAAAATCTCGTTGAGAGCGGAAGCTCGCGGCAGTCGTGGCCGAGTAGATTATAAAATGGCGAATCGCGGAAATCAACCTGGAGAGTGGTCAACTTAAGATGCTTAGTAAAGGCAGAGTTAATACGAGTTGGATTATTTCTTTAAAAGGCCTACCACTCGCCCAATTCAACAATGGACGTGACTGCATAAAATTGAATCTATACAGGAGCAAACACGTTGCCTGTCATATATATATATATATATATATATATATATTCATTCTTGCGCCCGTATTCTTCGGATACATGCTATCCCACCCCGTAAAGAATGGATAAACTCGTCGTTATTAATATAAATTCGTAAATCATGCCGACCACTGCAAATGCATAAACGGCAAGGTTTTGTATATAAGTCACATTAACTAAACAAAACAACTTAAGTTCAAAAATAACATAATTCCGGCCTAGCCATATCCGTGGCAACAGATATCTGTATAACAGTAGACAAGTAGTATTACAACTCATACTATTCAAAAATACATCATGTAAAATTAATATCACAGACAATACATTAATAAATTCACTCGGCACATGTTTTGTATACACTGCCAACTTACATAATAATAACTAGCTGTGTGTAATCTTTGCATACCTTTAAATTATATTTAGTTAACCTACATTATATATATAAATTTTTTTCATTTACTAATTTTATTATTATTCTTTTATTTATTTTATTGTTAATCTTTTATTTATTTTTTATCATTATTTAATTGCTAATTAATTATTTATTCATTTTTTTCTTTTTAATTTTACTTCAACCTTCTTTTTCACTTCTTCATCTCATAACGCAAGTTGCCCTGAGTCAGGCCCGAACTCACTACCTTCTACGCTGAAGTCGTTATTAATATAAACTACATTTGTTGTATGTAAAAGTGTACGATGGTATAATTTCAGCTAATCCATGTATGGTATAATTAGTTACTTTAGTCTAGCACGCAAAGAAATTTCTCTATATCTTACGTATATAATCTTCTATAATCTAAAAGAAATTTATAACTAGATTTATAACTATTATTATCAGGAAGGAAACATTTTCGTAAATTATATGATCCCTATCGGAATGAACAAATTTTGCTGAAACTGAACGCTACGAAAACTTGAATGTGAATACTTCATTAACGTTTAATGCAGTTAATATTGCGCGAGACGTGTTGATTACTGATTTCATGCTCCAACAGATAATAGGGTTAATGACGTAATTCTAAGCTAATAAATTAATGTCTACGTATGGGATTTAATTTCATTCTTCGAGAAAAAGTAAATCCTGTTCATAATACTAATACTAGTATCTAATCGTTAAAGAACTTTGAGTTCATGATTTAACTAAACTTTTTCTTCAGTCACCCCTAAAAACACTTACAGCAATGTGGAATATTTAGACTCTTGTTTCTTAATGTGTTTGGTACGATATGTAATTTTCCAAGTTGTTCTATTTTATTTGTTTCAATTTTCTTAACCTAAAATAAATTAACAACGAGTTCTTTTCAAAATCGATATGATATCCGGCACATTGTGAATCAATTAAGATACGCTTGTAATATTAAAAAAAATGTTACATTCTACGCAATATTTCAAGGAAGTACCAGCTCATAAATTTCGCTGTTCTCATAAATTTCCCTGTCTCATAAATTTCGCTGTTCGATTACCGTAATTGTCTTGGTACCTGTAAGAATGAGTTATGCTTTAGACAGTTTTGTTACATATGTTTTATTAATAAAAAAAATCCATCTAACGTTACGGCAAGCGATTATTGCAAAGTCTTCCATTGAAATACTTTTTAACCTGAAATCTATAAAATACCCTTCTTTACTCCTATTTATTAGCTTTAAAATAGCAAAAAACAAAAGTTGATTAGGTAAAGCTGTGTAATGCTTTCGTTTCTTTATTTCATACATCTCTAAATAGCCTACTTTTAAATCAGCAGTTATACTGGTAATTAAACTTTTACTAACATTCTAAAGGGTATAGAAAATATCTTTTTGTTACAAAATTCGAAATATATTCTATACATATAAAACAGTTCCGTAACTGACTGTCTCACTGACTGACATACAACGCACATACCAAACCGCTGGACCAAAAAGGCTGAAATTTTGCATGGCGATTCTTCTTATAGTGTAGGGGTGCACTAAGAAAGATTTTTGAAAAATTCTTCTTAGATTTTTAAAAATTAAATTTTTAATCTATTTTAGTAATTTTTTTAAGTTTGCATTTCAAATAATAATTTGAGTGTTGTAAAATTTATATCACGAGAAAGACCATAAAATTTCTTGGAATCTCTTTCGAATCTTTACCTCCATTTTCTGATTTTTGGAGAATTTTTAAAGATTAAATTTTAGAATTTAATTTATTAAATGCTGGTCACGTGATTTATTTTTCTAGTACTTTAAATAAGTTTATCGTCACGTCCATAACAATGAAATACACAAAAAAATATTTTTTCCCTTCCTAATTCGGCAGACGATTGGACATTATCCAAAAAAATATTAAAATACAGTAAAACATGTGTTCCTCAAACTGTACTATATTAACTGTACAATATTCTTTAGTATGTCCTATTAGATTTAATTTGAATATTTTTTTCTTCATTATTTTGTCTATAAAAATATCCCTTACGATTTTTTTATAAATATATTTTTTACGTTAATTGTATACATTGATCGTCGTATTAATTATACATATATATATATATATATATATATATATTTGGCATTAATTGCATACATTGACCGTTGTATTTAATTTGAATGTACTCCGTAGCGAAGTGCGGGTTTTCAGCTAGTATTTTATATACCTCTTGTTTCCTGTGTTAAAATTTATCAGCTAAATAAATATTAACGTTAAGAAAGTCCTGTCTTTATGACGTTCTTTGAAAATATCTCAAAAAAAAAATCTGTTGGATATCTATAGACAACATGTACTCTAATACTGAGTATATTTTGTAGCTGATATATACTTTCCTATAATATCCCATATGTGGCTGAATTCTATTTTTTTTAAATGAATAAAATTCCTTTTTTTCTTCTTAAGAAACTGGGGTCAAAACTATTAAGCACCTGAAGGACCAACAGGAAGTTGGGGAATAGGGAGAATCTGCGTTTCCGGGGCCCTCTAACGCATAAATAGCTGGCTGTGTAATCATGAAGCACTAAAGGTGATATGGAGAAATTTTACTAGTTAGGAAATTCGACAGAGAAATAAGGACCAGGTTCAGTGATTAAATTTTCGAGTTTCTCTCTCGATAGGACAACTCCGCGTTTTAGCGGCCGTAAGTGAGAGCTATTAATTGGTACTAGAGACAGGACCATACGGCAGTAGTACATACTCTACATTTCATTGTTAACATAGGCGTAGCGTCAGGGGGGGCACGGGGGGTACGTATCCCCCAACTTAACTTGAAATAAATTATAACGTTAGTAGAAGTTTAGTTAAAATCGGAAAATTGTAGAAAACTTTTAAGAGAGATGGTTTTTTTTACCGCTTTTTGAAACTGTGAAACTGAAAATTCCGATTATGTCTCTAGCCTTAACATAGTTTTTAACAATGGTATGATCCATAACAAAAATTCGGTGCTATATTTTTTTCTCCTTTTATTTATATTATATTTAATTTTCTCATTGTATAAGTTTTAAATACTACTCAAACATCAATTCTATTGTTTTTTGTTTGTTTGTTTTTCCAATGCGGAGGTACTTGTCGTCAAACATTCGCCTATACTACGCCGCAATTTTACGGCCCATTTTAATGTGGGGGCACCATTTAGGCGGACAGAATTGCCCCTATGAAGGGACGACACGAACGGAGGCATTTTTCATGGCGTGACGCCAGGATTCGATCCGAGCACCCTCGGCGCCGAAAACCAGCGCGCTGTACCACTGGGACGCCACAAGCCCGTTCAATTCTATTGTTATTCAATTTTAAAAATCTTAATATTTCATGTTTTAAGGACCGTCCGGCAGTCAATGTGCTGAGGAGGGTCCTAACTGATTTCATTTCGTTCCCTCCCCCCCAAAAAAAAATTAAAAGCCCCCTACGCCTATGATTGTTAATGTCAGTAAAAAAATATCATGGTGTTACCATTCCAAAATATTATACATTTTATTTGCATTGCTATTCTGTTTATTAAACTGAAATGAGTACTGCATTTTGATAAAAAGGATATTTGTTAGTTTTTAAAAAAGAACTTAGGAAAAACAATTATATTTGAAGAAGGGAGGATAGGTACACTTGGTAGATAATCATTCACTCGATTGATAACTCATGAGATTTAGCTAAACACGCATACGAGTAAAACTTCCCTATAAATAAAATGAAATTTACTGATCAGGAAGGACATATTTTTGTGACGGGCATATTTTTTTAGTAATAGAAATATTTTAATTGTATGGAAGTAGTTAGTCTAGTGGTTAGGTGATGCATGTTTTATACGAATTTTATTACAGTGGAACCTCGCATAGCGAGCATAATTCTTTCCAGAGACTTACTCGTAGTGCAAAATACTCGTTAAGCGAAACAATTTTTCCCATATAAATTAATGTAAAATACGATAATGCGTTCCAGGCCAAAAAATACTCAAAATATTTTAGATGTAACGGTTATGATTTAAAGAAAATTACTTATACATAAATTCTTAGGGAGCAAAATCATCCACATGTAGTTTGTTATTAATGAATTTATGACACATATCTAATATTTTTACTAGAAAGCTATCTAGCGACATTTGTTTTTCTCGGCGCTTCAAAATTTGCTGAAAATGTGTCACCGCATTGTCATGGAATAAATTTATAGCGCGCATAGCCACCGTCTTATCAGAGTGATGCTTTGTAACTTACGATGCAACAGTTTCCCATGCTTTCATCATTTCTTTTATTGCGCCAGAAGATTGTTTCTTTGCTGTTTCTTCGTCCTTCTCCACTGACAAACTCTCCTCTACAACTGCTTACTGTGAAAGACACTGCAATTATATTGGCTGTTCGGTGGTCAGCTCTTGGTTGTGATCTTCCACAAGCTCCTCAATATCATTGTTATCCTCCAGTCCCATGACATTTGCTACTCGAACCATCCATGACTACCTTTAAATACTAATTTTTCGGCCGTTGATGATCCTGGTGTCGTGAAGGTCCGAGTGACGTGAAGAGGGGACTTCCTTCCACGTCACTCGTTATGTAAAATGTTGCTCGTTAAGCGAGCCATTTTTTTACGATTTATTTTGCTCGTTATGCGAAATACTCGTTATGCGAGGTGCTCGTTAAGCGAGGTTCCACTGTATAGGTTTTCTTCAAAATGTAGTAGCCAATGCAATTTTGTCAGCGAAAAGATTATTTGAAACAATTATAAAGACATGCCATAACTGTTTCAATTAATCTTTTCGATATGAATGAAGAATAATTATTCTTCATTCAACCTTAAACAAAAAGAAAGGAATATGAATTGTGAATGTGAAATTTCTACTAACGTGTACAGAGAACCAGTTTCTGCGAAAAGATGCGGAGAAGTGTGCTAACATTTTTTGTCTCTTTGTCTTAAAATTACTGTTTTTCTTTGCAGTTGATGCAAAGCCTGTTTCGTGCCAACTCCATGGTCCATTCACTTTCACGTACAGTCGCGGACACGGGGAATGCAATTATCCAGTATCACATGTAGACACCTGTACAGATGACTCACGCCTCCTGTTCCGATTCCAGGCTTGCGCAGATGTTCTTGGAACTGAAAGCTCAGGTAATAGATGGTGTAGCATAAAGCTGATAATTATCTTATAAGGCAGTGGTTCCCAACATTGGGTACGCGTACCAGTATCGGTACGCGGACAAGGAGCTACCGGTACGCGAATGATTTTACATTGTAAAATAAAAATCTATTAAAAATCTGTATTACAAAAAAAGAAAGAAAATGACTATAATAACTAATAATCCATACATTTTAATATTTTAGTTTGGAATTTCTTATCCATTGTTTGTGTTGTAATACTTTAATGGGATTTGCCTAATCTCAAAAGATGCCGTCTACACCTGAATGTGTTGTCTATGACCGCCCCATAAAAATTTGGCACTCGCCTGCGAATTATAACTGTGTCTATAACTGTGTTTGAAAATTATAACTGTGTCTGAGAAGTTTCTTGGCAAGCTGTAAAATGTTTAATGCCATTTGCGACCACATATTTATGTGAAAAGGGATTTTCTACAATGACTGCGATGAAAACCAAATATAGAGCTTTGCTGGACATTGAATCGGATCTCCGCCTTAAACTGACAAACACTGAGCCCGATATTACTTCTTTAAATAATAATAAACAGGCCCAACCTTCTCACTAATTATATATTTTTAAATTGATTATTATATTTTATGTGTATTTTTAGCAATAAAAAATATATCCCAAGTTACTTGTCTTTATTACAAATGTTCTCCATTGCATTTTATTCCCCATTTCAAAATTTTTGGTCTACCGGTACGTCATCAAATTGTTTACAACGCACAGGTACGGTACTATAAAAAGGTTGGGAACCCCTGCTATAAGGTATTATTTCAGATGCAGTCTTCTTTTTTGTAGATCATGTCGTAAGATAATCGAAAATATCTCATATCAGTTATTTGTCAATGAACACAACAAACCGGTATCTTATTTGGTGAATGCACGGTAAGTAATCTGAAATATAGTTGATTCTAAGTTGTTAGTTAATAAATAAGAAAATTGAGAAGTGTAATCATTTTATACCCTTTTTTAAGCTTTAGTTTCTAGGGAAATTTCCATTTCGATGGTTCTAATTCCCTAGTTATATAATGTTGGCCAGTATAGAAAAAGGGAAAACTCCACAGACTTACTTAAATCACTAATCATTAAGTAAGATATTTATTAATTTTAAGTGCAATAAATGAAAAGATAAAAAGGGGTACTCGTAACGGGAATGTAAAGAGTACATGTTAGAAAAGAAAGTTTCATACATCACACTGTAACCGTACAAATATATAACAATAATATATATCCGTATACAATATAACAATAATGTATATACAATATAAATATACAAGAAGGTAGGGAACATGTTTCACCCTGACAATTGGAATTTGAAATTTCCAATACAATACCAGTTATTGTTAATATTTTGTGACTGATGCCCCTTGACCGGCAGCATATTGTCAGTTCCAGTCCATAACGGCTATTGGGCGAAGTGGTGCTGTTCCAGTTTTTAATAGCACCACGAGCGTCGGAGTCCGACTTGGCTAAAGGACCGGTGTCGTAATTTTGAACCGATTCAAGTGACGAGACTGGAAAACTTGACCCCGCACCTCCAGAAGTATATTTGAGAACTTAGACATTGCAACCACGACAGATTTTTCATGCACCAGCCGCCATTAGTGTACATGGCGGTGGATTTGTCAGCGACCGGCATTGAACCAGAGATTTTCAAATCATTGGCTCACTGCCAACTGGGCCACGTCTCCCTCTTATACTATACATATAAGGACATTTAAACCGATTTTATTTACCCTATAAAAAAGTAAGTTTAAAGGAAAACGTCATATTATTTAACTTTATTTAATCTATACGTGCTATGGTTGAAATACCAGGACGGTCAAATCAAACATAAACAATATAAATATACAACAACAAGGTAGGAAACATCTCTCACCCTGACTGCTACAGTCTGAAGTCTCTGATACTTTACATAAAGATTAAAAACGATTTGATTTGCAGTATAATAAACTAAGTTTAATAAAAACACAATAAATTTTACTGCGCTTAATTTAACGTTCTGTGGTTGGAATTACACATGTCGGTTAAACCAAATTAAACGAAATCTTTAACTAGAATTAATTTTAATATTAATTTTTATTAATCAAAAAAGATAGGCATAGTTGGAATTATACTACAATACGTCTACTAGCGCTTAATTTCTCCAAACCAAAGGTCTGTAAAAAATAATTCTTTAAATACTGTCATTATTTAAAGAATGTACCAAATAATTACAAACAATAGTGTACGAGAGTGCATAATTGGAAAGAAAACTATCATGTGTAGAACTAATCATATCTATAAGAAACTCAACTGTTTCGTCAAATCAAGCCCATAATTTTTAAAACTTCAGATTGGTGGCAATTATTTTAAGGGACCTGAGGTATTTAATTTATTACTTCCAAAACAGAATAATAACCATACCAATGGGTAAATCAATTATATCGTTATTCGAGAAATTTAAAATCCTTGAAAATACGAAATTTCCTGCACGAGTTTATTTATTTATTTTCAAATGCTCACATAATAGCGTCTTCTTGATGATGTCAGTAATGTTTATTTCTACTTATATAAAGAAAAACAATATAAGTGCAGTTGGAGCTCAATCACTCATTAACGTACGGGATTTTTACCATGTTTTTAGTAACTCGCTTTCTTGTTTGTCCAGTACAAATCTTGCAATCGATATTTTACTAATTTCCAGACTAGCTAGGCATTTGAAACTTTAGGAATAGCTCAGAACACAATGACAATACATTCTTTTGATACTTTTAGCCATCTTTAAGCAGTATTGGATTCATTTTTTATTACCATGTTTTTATTAACTCGCTTTCTTGTTTGTCCAGTACAAATCTTGCAATCGATTTTTAACTAACTTCCCGACTAGCTAGACATTTGAAGCTTTTAGAATAGCTCAGAACACGATGACAATGCATTCTTTTATTACTTTTAGCCATCTTTAAGCAGAATTGAATTCATTTTTTATTACCATGTTTATATTAACTCGCTTTCTTGTTTGTGTGTTTGTCCAGTACAAATCTTGCAATCGATTTTTTACTAATTTCCAGACTAGCTAGGCAGTTGAAACTTTAGGAATAGCTCAGAACACAATGACAATACATTCTTTTGATACTTTTAGCCATCTTTAAGCAGAGTTGAATTCATTTTCAGTTAATTTTGTATTTGAAAATTTCTTATAAATGCTCTCTTTATTACGCATTTGATCATTTTATTTCAAGTTGATGGGATAATTCATAAAAAAAAAATTTTTTAAAGTTTTTATTAATACATAGAATTGTCAAGTTTATATGATTAAAAAAAATTAAAAGCGTGGTATATAAAAAGTTATTTTTATCTAATAATTATTAAGATATTTTACTCATTTGTCACTAAATATACATTCGAAATGAAAAATATCATTAACAGGAGAGTTCCGATTTCGTTTAGTATCACATACACAGAAAATTTTTGAAAGCGTCTTGAAAAGCAAATTTGATTAGTTATGTAATAATGCTTATATAATTAGTCAAAAACGTATAACTAGCTCTAAGAATCCGCATTTACCGATATATATAGACAATATCCTCTGCCCACAAATTACTAATTTTCTTCTGCAGTCGGTAAAAACGAATACGATTCTTGCTTATTTAGTTAGGAACAAAATGTATATTAGTTCCGAGTTATATCATGCTTTCTTTAATATGCGACTACGAGAGGATCCTAAGTAAATTATTATATAAAAGAAACTTAAATTATTCAATACTGGTATTTGATGTAGTTTCCCTTATTGATTCATTCTATTTATGGTACAATATCCATCTAACTCCAAGTATTAATATAGTAATGTATTATTTATTTTCAGTCGAAGAACTTAGTTGCCTAGCAGTGTGGAAGGAAGGATCAGCCCACTACTTAGTAGGGAAAATGTCCAATAGAAAGCACCATAATGCGCATTTCAAAGATGATAACACGTATCGATGTTTTGTAAGTAAAATATCAGTAACATTTTATATGTTTATTTTTAACCTATGTCGATTGCGTGTATATATATATATATATATATATATATGTATGTATGTATGTATATTGTATATATATATATATATATATATATATATATGTATGTATGTATATTGTATATATATATATATATATATATTCGCTCACTTCTTTTAACAACGTCATATCTCGAAAAAAAACGTGATTTTTCAGGAGAGGGCTTTAAAATTTAAAAGTACATTAAAATGTATCTCTCTATTCTAAAATAAAGTAACTGCTGCTGCCGCTGCCGCTGCCGGCAACGCCGCTGTCAAAAGCTTGTCACGCTATCTCCTCCGAAACCGCTGGGGGTATGGGGTCGAGACCGATACCAATCGATGCAGAACAATGTGGGGAAGAAAGTAAGACATGTCTCATATTCGTCGGACTTTAAGTTTTTTTTTATTTTTTATTTTATGTTTTGTGGGAAAATATTGACTTTTTCATGTTGAGATTATGATAACTCACCAAAAAAGGATCGTAGAATTTTTTTTTTTTCACAATCTAAGACTACAGACATTTCTCCTTCAAACAAGACCTCATTTGTTTAAAATAAATTTAAAACAGACTGATATTTTTATTAAAATTGAAAACCCACTTTTTGGAAAAATTTATGCGTTTCGAGATATATAAATTCGATGCTCTCAGACTTATTATGTTACAAAGAAAATATTTATATCAACTGGAAGATGAAAGCTTTCTCATTCATATAAACTTCATTTCAAGTCTCTATCTTAAAATTTCGATTTTTAATGGAATTTTAAAGAAATACTTCAAAAAAATCTTCTCATTCGCTTCCTTTGCAGAAGGACATGAAAGAGGATCCAATTTTTCACCCATAGGCGGGCTTCATCCATTTCGCCGGGAGGGGGGGGGAAGCTTCAACTGTAAACAAATGAATGACTCAATCGCTGTAAACAACTATTGAGTCATTCATTCACTTGATTCACCAGAGGAGCGAGCGCAGCGAGCTTAGGGGCGAAGCCCCTAGTTGAAAATAAATATAAATTCTGCTCTCTAGCAGCAAAATATTAAGCAGTGAGATATGAGGATCTTGCATGTAAATACTACTCTCTCAGTGGATTCTGCAAATAAGCATAACTAACAATCGCCGATTTTTGAGATATGACGTTGTTGAAAGGAGTGAGCGAATGTGTGTGTATGTGTGTGTCAATATGTATGTATTCAATAAACCTGATTTTTTTAAAAACACTGTAAAAATATCTATTCGGGACTCGCACGATAATTTATATGTTTCTCAAATCTATAGAAGGTTGTTTTTCTATAAAATGATTTGTTTTACTCTCGCAAATACAAGGGGATTTTTAATAAACTGACACTACTCAAAGTCATCTGTAGCACGATCTATCAACCAGAATTCCGTCAAAATTGATAGAGGGACTTAAGACGGCACGGGAAATAGCTTCCGAGAAAGAATAAATAGTTCCAAAAGCCGCCGATAGGGGAAGATATGACGCTGTTGTTGTCGGCGCACCCGAGAATTTGCACAAAACGCAAGTAAAATATCAAAATGCAAATTCCCGACTACGTAGTCGAGAGCAGCGCCAGTATGTCGGGCCATAAAGATAAGGGGTGAATGCCGAAAAAGTTGTAATAAGCAGACCAATGAATAACAAAAAATGTTTCGCTGCAACACCGCTTTATTCAGCAAATTCCCTTCTCCCTCCTCCAATGTGACCATCCTGGTGGACGACACATTGTAACCTGAACACTACATTCTCAAAGGCCGAGCGTAACATGTCACCAGGAATGTTCATCACAGTCCGGGATATGTTGACATTTAGGGCCGCCAAGTTAGAGACTCCACCAAGATACACCTTGGACTTTAAATAACCCCACAAAAGGAAGTGACATGACCTAGGTCATGGAGCGAGGTGTCCATGCAAGTAGATAAAAGCGACTGATAACCTTCTCTTCTGCAAAGTGATGTCGTAACAGATTCCGCAGCGTTCTTTATATCCCAAAACGCTGGCGCTGCTGTCGAGTATGTAGTCATGAATTTGCATTTTGAAGTTTTACTTGCGTTTTATGCAAATTCTCTTGAGCGTCGACAACAACGGCGCCATATCTTCCCCTAACGGCGACATCCGGAATTAATTTTTTTCATTGAAACTCTTCCCCATGTCATCCTTAGTCCCTCTATCAATTTTTGTGGAATTCCGGTTGATAGATCGCGCTACAGGCAGCTCTGAGTAGTGTCAGTTTAATAAAAATCACACTGTATAACTATAAGAAATTGAATAACTAATTATTTTTTTTAATGAACTTCAGGGGAAATATTGGTTTAAAGTCAAAATCTGCATGAATTGGTATTATTGCCAGGAAAAAAATTAATTTAACTTACTCGATACTAACTACTAATAAATTACCGTCGGTTTGATGAAAAGAAAAAAAATTAAATAATTAGTTACATAAAAGTTCATTCTTTGATTTACGGTAAATAAGCAAAAGACTAACTACTTTAATCCAAAAGAGTGTCACATTATGGGCATACCAAATTTTCGATTCACAGAAGTACTCCCAAATATGCAAATATTTAAACTACATCGATGTGAAAGTCTACCGGTGTGAGATTAACAAATATACTACGCATAAGGATTACTTCGTATTTATGAAGATATCTTAATATTTATGCTAATAAGGACTTATTTTGTAAGTCGTAAAATTAATCCGTCATATCTGAGAATCTGCGACAGATTATTACAATATAATCCTAGGAACCGTACTGAAAAATTACAGATACATAAACTTTACATCAAAAATGCAAAATTAGTTTTAAATCTCAAAATCAAATCTCTTTTTGCTATAAGTGTCTCTCTGGCATCATTTCAAACATAATATTTTATCATTAACCGTCTAAATAATATGGCCATTAAAGTTAATGTACTATAAATAATGTTAAAGTTTCCTCTTAAATCTAATATTACTGTCAAGTTCTAGAGAAATAAAGTTTTACTTGTAATTACGAAAACTTCCCAGCTTACTTTTAGCTATTCATAATTGTAGAGAAATTGGTTGTTTTGTTTAGGGGTGCATGAGGTCTGATATTCTTATAATAGTTTGCAGAGAGTGAACTAGTGGGATTAAATGACCAAGTGTTATTACAGCGTCAATGTTTTTCGAGAAGATATGTTTTCGTTTCTGCAGTTCAGAAGTGCAAACTTAGGCTGTTGAATGATATGTATAAACTTTTTAACAGTAAAAAAGGGTACAGCATCACTTAAAGGGAAGGCAGAGTTTTGCTTATGTCAAAATAATATTGTTTTTGAGACAGTAGTTCCTTTTATTTTGTATAATCTAATGAGATATTTACTCTTACAAATGGGAATACTGGAATGGAATGGAATGGAAGAAATTTAATATTTGAATGTGTAAGGAGAGTTCGAATATCCCCATTTCATTTTAAATATCATTATTGAAAAGTATTCCCTTTTGTTTTGTACTCTGTAATGAGATATTTAGTATCATAAACAGAAATATTACAATGGTGTGGTAGAAATTTTATATTTGAACATTAAAGGGAGGTTGGAATACAAAATTATATTCATTCATTAACATGAATGTTTCAATTTATTCTTCACTAAATGTGTCTACATATAAAAATCACTATATATAAATATACTTCAAAATTTTTAAAATTTAGTTTAAAAAATTTTTAATTCAAAATTTCAAGTATGTTTGACTTTTGATACATCTTCAGGACCTATAGCTATACATATATATTTCCAATTTGTGCGTAGGGTAGGTCTAAAATTTTTATTCAGTTTTTATAGAGAACGTAATTTTTTTTTAATTTTTAATCCCGTTTAGAAATAAAATATCCAACTTATATTTACTTTGGTAACAGTATTTTAAATATTTTCATACTGAATGAAAAAGTCTGAAGACATAAATTTACAAGAAATAGATCTGTGGAATTCTATGCAAAACTTCATTCAAATATCCTGCAAGGAGTTCAAATATATTCTCTAAAAAAGGACAAATCGTGAAAAATTGCATTACTAGGTAAATATATTTAGTACTGATGTACTTTGATCAGATATGTATCAACGGTACAGCAAACAAGTATTTAATCTAACAAGATAATCAAAAAACACAAACACGTGGTTTGGATTATTTGATTCTAAAATCCTCATTGTATGTTTGAAGCATAGAAACAAAAAATCGCTACAATGATCCCGACTTTAGCAGTCGGGGGTGCGCACTCCCATCTAATAGCTAGAATCGGCCTACTTGGAACACGTTTCCCCATCAATTTTTTATTTTGTTGTTATTATTATCATTTTCGAACGTCTCATCGTACGTCCATTGCTGTTCATACACACTGAGATACGAAGACGGTAGTTGGTGATTTTAATCAGTAGTAGTAGAAATTATTATTTTTATTATTTATTATAATTATTAAAAAGTATGATTACCGTTTAATAATATAATTAATATAATTAATAAATAATAAAATTTATTCTATATATTTTTTTAAGATTATTTATTGATTCTTAGTAATTCTTGCTATTGCCGCTCATGCAAGACTGAGACAATAACACAGTAGCCAGGGTATTTGTATTATTACAAGCACAAATTATTATTATTATTATTATTATTATTATTATTATTAAAATCATCATCATCATCATCATTATTATTATTTTATGTACACTTCCCGACTGCTTTACACTGCAAGAGATTGATTAATCATTTAGACCAGTGCTCCCCAACCTTTTTTATCGCCGCGGACCGGTCAACGTTTGATAATTTTACAGCGGCCCGCTGAGGAGGGGGGGGGGGCGTTGATTGTTTATATTTTAGATTGTTTTGATTTAATAATTTTAATTAAATTGTACTTAAGCATGCCTTCAAAATAAAATACAGTTACACCAAAAAATGAGTGTAAAGGGATTTAACATTTTAACTCATTAGAACGCTAAATCAATGAGAACCCTGAGCTTGTGGCCCTAAGCTAGCGGACCGGTACCATTTGATACACGGACCGGTACCGGCCCGGGGGTTGGGGACCACTGATTTAGACCATAATGAATTTTTGCGAGACACATTTTCGTCCCATAACGATTTTCACGGGAATAACTCCGCAAAAAGTACTTTCCACGTTAAAACGTGCTTTTCCGGGGAAGTTTAAAGGAAAATTTCCTCAGTTAAATTTAATCTCTAATTTTCATTTTCAATTTTCATCAACAATAACGTCGATATTTTCAATTGTGACGAATAACTGATAGTCTATAGCAGAAGTCCATTCCTGTATAAAACTAAAGGGAGGTCTGAAATTTATGTCCGAGGCTATTCGATAAGTCCCGATAGGAAATTCCGCCGGCGACAAAGAAACCATTTACTGTTTGAGCGATCCATTATATTTCAGTGAGCCCTTATCTGTGAAACATTTGTCTAGATATTCTGTTTATCTGGCCTCTAATAATCATCCTTGTATCCCTAGGTATTCGATTATTTGCCAGAGAAAGGAGGTATCCAGATGTCACAATCAGCGGACGCTACATGTGATGGCCTGGTTTCCCCATGGGAAGGATCAAGGACAATGAAGCTAATTCAAAGTAAGCACGGAAGAAATGCATGTGCTTTGGCCGTAGAGTATGGATGTTTGAATGCATATTGTTTTCCGGGATTTTGGACACGTGACAAATCCGTAACACTGATGAAAAATTCAGCTGTCTTCCTCTTTATCTAAGAAATAGAAATATTATTTTTGACTTAGAGGAAAAGTCTTGTGATAAAAATTTTTTAATATGCAGTTTGAAAGACTTTTGTACTTGTTTCTGCATTCGTTTAAATATAATATATATTTATATATATATATATATATATATATATATATATATATATATATATATATATATATATATATATATATATACCCCACAAGAAATAAAATAAAAGGCCTAAGGTAATCGATTTTAACGCAATAATAAACTTTGGCTTAATATCTTTTGTTGATACGTCTGGTTTAAGAATTATTTAGAATAAAACTTTTGAAATAGAATACTACTAATGCTACAAAATAATGTTTATCTTAAATAAATTTTCATTTGCCCTGAATAAGTGAAGTTTTCAGTATAATCTTTTCATTTTATTCTTTAATATGTCTGAAGATGAGATAAAGCAGAAAATTTGAGTCATTGAATGACCTATCGTTTCCATCCCTAACTTCCACTAAACCAATAAAGAACCCTCCTTATTACTCTACGTTATTTTCTGATTATATACAGAATCATAGAATTTTAAAATAAATTTGTGTGCCAACATCTCAAAAAAGAAGTTCATTTTCAAAGGACCTCCAATTAAGAATTCTCTATGAGTGAATTTAATTCTTGATCGATTAATAACGACAGCAAAATAAAAAATGATTCACATTTGCTTAATACTGACAAACATGTACAAGATGGCATTAATGTCGAGTAGTTTTAATTCACGTTCATTGAAACCAATAAGTATTTGGTTCCGGAAATTTCCGGCCAAAATACTTTATTTAGTTAGTGCATTAAATATATTTCTATATAAACGATGAACAGAAAGGAAATAAGGATATGCCAAAATGAAATGACATCTTCAAATGATTCTTATACTTTTAAGAATCCGGTTCATAATTAAAAGGGGAAATATTTTTTATGCAAAAAAATGATATGTTTCCTGATTTTGGAAAGTATGTATATTTAGAAAATGAATGCTATACGGGTACTTAAGGAAAGAAAGTTGTAAATAAAGAGACCCAGATATTAAAGATGCAGGACAATAAATCATACCCCAAAATAGTAACTATCTTATATTTTTTCAGACTTCTTTCAAAGCGTAGGCATTTCCGCTTTACGCAGTATACGAAAAAATGCATTTAGTCAAGTTGTTGAGAAAATTTAATGCAGTGTAATTCAGATATGCATAATAATTCACCTTTTTTGATAAAACAATTCGGAAATCATTTTGATCATTCCTTTTGATGTTCTTTTCATTCTTTTTTACATTAAACTATAGTAGCATGATTAAAATATTGTGTATTAACAGTATCTGACAAAATTAACAAATGTGAAGTTATACATGTATCGTACTTTAAATGTATGTCGGATTGAAAAAAATATAATTCTAAAGGTTCCGCCGACCACAGCGATAAGCTTATGCGGCATATTTAAAGTCGCTTGTGAACATATTACAATTTACAATTACAGCTTACATTATATACATACAATTTTACATTTAAGGCGCTCTTTCAATTACTCTTACTGTTACTATTACATTTACCATTGCATTAATAACATATTACGATTTACAATTTACATTTACATTATGTACTAACAATTTTACATTTTTGATGCAATTCCAATTACCATTTCAATTACAATAACATTTACCACTACATTATGGATACATTGCAATTTTGAATTACGATTTACATTGTATACTCACAAATTACATTCAAGGTAAAATTTCAATACCATTACCTTACTCTCACAATTTTACATTTAAAATGCAATTTCAAACATAATGAAAAAAAATATATAAATAAGATTGTTTTAGAGTTATTAATTGATTGGCTACTAGATTGAACATAACGCAGAGTGTATTCTAACAAATAAAATGTGCATTGCAATTGATGATAAGGATAACTATTTAAAGTATATCATTATAAGAAGTTTTGGATGGTTATTGGAAACTTAAATGCAGTTTCTCCATTAAATTTTCCCAATATCTTCCTTAAATACATAAAGATGCTGAACTTATGGATTTCTAAAAATATCTGAAAAAAAAGAATTCTGAAAGAAGTTAATTAAACTAAAAATTACTTTCTAAGTATCATTTGTGAATAAGGCACAAAAAATAATGCATTTAAAAAAGCCTAAACAAATTTTAATATTTAGTTTGACAGAAAATTTCTTTTTAAAGTTCTTGAATTATTTTAGGCACAGTTTGGTAATTTTTACAAAAGATGTACTCCATCTTAAATGGTCTCTGACCTTACAGAGTTTCTACTGGGTTCTAAAAAACTTCTAAATGTAGACAAAACGAGAAGTTTTTAAAAATCTTTTCTAGGATTCTCCTACAAATTAACATCTATGTAATAGATCTAACAAATCATACATTAGCAATGCATTTCTTCAATTAATGCGAACTGTGACTAAAGAATCGTAGTGAATTTCAGCTAATTTTAGATTATTCAGCTTTTTATGCAGCTAGTTTAATCAACATGTATCTATCATCAGAGGTGGTACAATTCTCAAGATACAATTTTAACATCTTGAGAATTGGTGGTACAATTCTCAAGATGTTAAAATGTTTGAGTGTAAGGTGGTCTTTATTTCTTAACAGTTTACAAACTATAAATATTTTAGACATATATTACGATTTTAAAATCATTGTAATTAAAAACGTGTGAGCTTGTGTCCCTTTCTTATTTTGTAGTTTTTGAAATATTTCTCCTAAACCAAAATCTAAAGGTTTGCTATATATCTATCTTAAACAAGAAATTTAATATTAGTTACATAAATTAGTTTGAAATTTTTCATGGCGACTCTTCTTATAGTGTAGGGGGGCACTAAGAAAGATTTTTGAAAAATTCTTCTTAGATTTTTTTAAATTAAATTTTTAAGCTGTTTTTGTAACTTTTTTAAAATTTGATTTAAAATAATAATTTGAAGGTTATAAAACTTATATCATAAGAAAGATCATAAAAATTCCTTTAAAATGAAATCTTTTTCGAATCTTTACCTGCATTTTCTGTTTTTAATCTGGTGAATTTTTAAAGATTAATTTTTAGAATTAAATTTATTAAATGCTGATCACGTGGTGTCTTTTCTTTTTGGGATACTTTAAATTTGAGTCACATGCATAACAACGAAATAAATTGACAAAAAATATTAAAATACGGTAAAAGATAAAATTTAAACATTACACTGATTGAGATGGAATTTTTTAAAGAATTTAATTCAAATTATTATGTTTTATGGATATTAAACATACAAATTAATTGCATATATTGACTGTTGTATTTAATTTGAATGCACTCCGTAGCGAAGCAAGGGTATTCAGCGAGTGTATATAAAAGTCTGTAACCATTTTTTGATTTATTGATAAGGTGAAATGTTCCAAAATTTACGAGATAGGAGAGAGATACAGTAAGTTCACACATTTTTAATTTCAATGAATTAATCATCTATATATATAAAAAAGTTCCGTAACTGACTCATTCATTCACTGACTGACTGACTGACATACAACGCACAGACCAAACCGCTGGACCTAAAGGGCTGAAATTTTGCATGGCGATTCCTCTTACCGTGTAGGGGAGCACTAAGAAAGATTTTTGAAACATTCTTCTTGAATTTTTTAAAATAAAATTTTTAATCTGTTTTAGTAACTTTTTTTAAGTTTGCATTTAAAATAATAATTTGGGTGTTATAAAATTTATATCAATGGAAAGACTATAAATATTCCTTTAAAATGAAATCTTTTTCGAATCTTCACCTCTATTTTCTGATTTTTAGTGAATTTTTAAAGATTAATTTTTAGAATTTAATTTATTAACTGCCGATCACGTGACTTCTTTTTCTGGTACTTTAAATAAATTTATCGTCACGAACATAACAACTAAATAGACAAAAAAATATTATTTTTCTTGCTAATGCGGTAGACGATTGGACATTATTTTGTGTATAAAAATATCCCTTACGATTTTTTTATAAATATATATTTTTTTTCTACATCAATTGTATATATTGATCGTCGTATTTATTATATATATATATATATATATATATATATCTATATATATATATATTTGGCATTAATTGCATACATTGACCGTTGTATTTAATTTGAATGTACTCCGTAGCGAAGTCCGGGTTTACTAGTTTCAGCTAGTTCAATATATATATGAAGGTCTTGTTTGAATATTGGGCCAACTCCATTTTTGTTCATTTTGAGAACCAGAGACTTAAAGTCTAATGAGTGCTGAAAAATGACTGCTGAAATCTGATTTGTGGTGCCCTTTGTTGGCATCAGACATAAGCTGGAGGTGTACCAGTTGTAAAAGATACCAGTTTTTAAGATAGAAGTGACTTGTATGAACATGAAAGTGGGGCTAACTGTACTTTTTTTAAATGTGGAGTTGACCCACTATTGAAATAGGGCACATATATATATATATATATATATGTGTATGTATGTATGTATATATATATATATATATATATATATATATATATATATATATATATATATATATATATATATATATATATATATATATATATATATATATAGTATGTTATTTAAATGCAATTCACTTTTTCTCTTCTTCTCAAAGCTAAGAATTGTAATTGCGTCTTTTGTATTATTTCTTTAAATGTCATTTTCCCCATGAAGCTGGTGATTTGGAAAACAGCCAAAAATCATTAAAGCCGCATCTCAAAATTAATTGCGACATTATGCAGTATTTTTTTCCCCAAACCATTTTTTCTTTCCCTTGGAAACTGTATCGTTTCATTTTAATATAATGCTTTAATTTTGATAGCAGTTATGATAAAGCCAAAGAAGTGTTTCTCTGAACGAATTCTCAGAGATTGATTAATGCATACTTCGCATTTTTAACACTATCTAATGAATTTCGCAAATTTGAGAAATATTAAAAATGTATTCCCTTTACAATTCAATATTTATGTAAAAGTGTTTTTTTTAGTTTTAAAATTTGTTTGATATCTTTAAATCTACGAAATATTTATAAATTATTCGATATGCGTTAATTAATGTACAAGGAGATCTCTGATTGCAATGAAATATTTAAATCAATGTAAAAGCAATGTAACTATACAACTGGATTCTAAATATTTTAATGCTAAAGTTGACACGAAGCTTGATTTGAGTAATTAAATAATTTACAGGTATAAGAAAAAAAAGAATTTTCTGTTCCTTTTTCCAGAACCTATAGCACTATGCACACACTATACATTATAGAAAAGTAAAGACAATATTCTTTTGCATTAATGTTAAAAAAATTTTTAAATAAATAAATAAAATTTTAAAAAACTGCTTGATTTCTTTTGCGGGGATTTTAAAATTAAGAATTATTGAAAATAAAAGAAAAATCTTTTCAAAATTAAAAAAAACAATCCACCCTACTTTACATATTCTATCAATTTTATTTAAATGATAAGCTCTCAGTGGGAACTCTTTAAATGTTTTTTATAACACGTGTCTACATCAAGTCTAAAAATGAGGTAAATTAGAAAATTAGATTCTCTAAACGAGTCCTCTTTTTACCCTAAACTAAACTCAGCATATCAACAAATAACTCTTCTTATTACCTACACCATTTTCTAATATTATACAGCTAAACTTTACAAGCATATTTAGGTTTGAAAAATATAAACTAATATCGTCACTACTGCATCTCCTAGAGGAGATGATGCCACTAGGAAAATTAAATTAACACTAAATCTCAACTAATTTTATTTTCATTTTCTTTTTCCAGTCTCCAACAAAGAAATAATCACCACAAAAATCTACTCAGGGAATTTATTTCCTCATTTAAAGTGTTTTGATTATGGCTAACCATTTGCAGTCTCCTTTAAACTTCTCGGATATATTTGTTATCTTTTATTACGCTCCCACTTGTAATTTGCGTATTTTAAACAAGATATATCTTATTTAAATCTATAACTAATGATCTATAATAAACGAATTGAAGGATTCGCTATAAGTAAGTAATCATATGTATAAGGTGTTAGAAAGAAAGGGAATATATATATATATATTGTGATATCTTCAGACTCCGGGTAGCTAAAAATGTTCAGAGTCAGTCTACTAAATTAAAATACCGTTTTATTAAATTTTAGTCGGAAACTTTTTACACAGGTGTTGATCTATTACACTATTTACACAGGTGTTGATCTACCTCTAGACATAGAGGGAACTGGCCTTCGTAATAACCAAATGATATCGATGATAAGATGCACGTACAGTCACAGCGGAACTAGAAGGTCGGTGCACAGCCTCTAGAGCGTACAGCTCTGAAAATAGAATAACGAAGCCTGTAGAGCAGGATGCTCTGAGATAGCTATACTTCTGGGTGAAGTATTCGTTGACGAGAGCTTCGAGCGGCTGCTCTGAAAATAGAATAACGAAGCCTGTAGAGCCGGATGCTCTGAGATAGCTATACTTCAGGGTGAAGTAATCGTTGACGAGAGCTTCGAGCGGCTGCTCTGAAAATAAGTCAGGATCAAGTCGGTCGCTCCAGGACAACGTAGACGATAGGTGCTCTCTAGATGAGAGTCTCGACCAAGTCTGTCCAAAAACTGAATTTCTTCTGCAGCGTTGGCAACCGTGCTTCCGGTAACGTGACTGCACAAGTTTTGGTTGGCTGGCACTATTTTGTGACATCATGTCCGTTGGCTGTGATTCGCCTGACCACGAGGCCATGTGTTCGGTTCCCATGATTCAGCTGATCTGAAAATCATTAGTTCACGTCGAAATAGTCATTAGTTTACGTCGAAATAGTCATTAGTTTACGTCCTCCCAGGCTCGGCGGCTAGAAGCAACACCATTCTTTGTGTGCAGACACCTTGACGCTGAAAGATAGAACTGTTCGCTGGTCACCTGCTGTGGGAGGTCCGGCTGTCTGGGTGATTTATTCGGAAGGGTCGTAACGGATTCTTACAATATATATATATATATAACGAATAAAAGGGTATTGAAGGCACAAATGCTTTAACTTTGTAGAGGATACGAAACACGACAATGTAGCCGTAGCCAGAGTGGTAATACTTCTAATAGACCGGTACAGGAGATGGATTCACACATAAACACTTGAGGAAAGAACAGGAACACGATGAACACTTGAAATATTTTATTCCATGGAACCAAAATTCAAGACATCACAGAAGATACACAGCTATACATAGTTGAATGAATTGGCAAAAGCTGACGACATGATGTTTGACAATAACGTCAACGGACAGCCCATAGCTGCCCAGGCTTGGGTATCGAATACGATTACACCCTAATATATTTTGGAGCAGTACGTGGACAGCGAGCAAGGAAGTAATGAAACAACGCCAAAGAAGTTGAGAGCGCGAAAATGCTCCGTCTCACCTTTTTATGCTGAGTAACTTCTGATTTCGCCGCTAGGGTTAGAATAATTTTAATTGATTGACCCCGATCACGTGGTGTTTCTTCTAAGGGAGATCGAGATCACGGAAGTCTAAAAATAACTTTCCCGCGCATGCGTTATAGAGAACATTAGTTTATTTCTATTTTCAATTTCGTTTTTGAAATAGGGCTGGGCTTTATTGAGGAAAAATTAAGATACGCGTTAGATATAGGACAATTAATTAATATATATATATATATATATATATATATATATATATATATATATATATATATCTTCAAACACTTTGTTTCGCTTTTAAAGTTTTCTAAAATTTTTCGTTTCCGATATTGTTCTTATATTTTATATCGATAGCAGATGAATGTCGATCTTCCTATAATTTATAATCTAGATCACTTCATTTTTCTTATCACATTCTTTAATCTTCCGTAATTCATTTTGTTTCTCAACAGGGTTTCAACAGGGGAATTTCAATTTCGATATTGTTTCTTTCTTTATTATTATCCAGGTTCTTTTAATTTTTAATGCGGTTCACTTCATTTTTGCTTAATATTTCCTCTTTTGCATTTGAACCCATTTTGTCTCGATTTTAAAGAGTGTTCCTCTATCAAACGTCTGCGACATACCAATACATTATTCTCTAAAAGAATATTTTCTTGAAGTTTAGTTAATAAAAAAAGTTTATTCGAAGAACATAATATGGTCATTTTACAGTCGTCAACTGCTACGATGGAGCGCCATACGGGGTTTATTTCAACAAATGTCGTGAAACGTGACTTAAAAATAAAATGGAACGATGATCGACAATTCAAACACATTCGAAAAAAAAAAGACCTTAGGGATAATAATACATAAGCGAATTTAAATCCACGCATAAATTTGACATAGATACGCAATTATTACTGACTTTTCTAAGCTCACTCGATTGAACAAAGGTTATTATTGATTTCAAATATCAGATACGTACAGTTAATTACATAGAGATTATATGATGCGAGAATATAAATTACAAGAATCCTTTTATGTACAATTAGCGAGGAATATATAATTTTAAAGCTGAGATGGAGTACCAACTTTAGCTCTATATAATTCATGTTCTAGATAAATCCCCAATCTCTGCTAAATCGCAGCGGGAACGTGTTGCAAATTTGAGACTAGTAGTCTATATTGGTCAGCATATACTGGTGATAGGATTACCCTATCATGAATTGGGACAAGCTTTAAATTGCAATTAACATACGTGTTAAGAGACTAAATTGCGTAGATGTATATTTTCAACATTTTTTTCACTTCGAAACTGCATTAAAACTAATTACTGCACCTTACCTAATATGTATCAGTATAAAAGCACTAGAATGGACTATATATATATATATATATATATATATATATATATATATATATATATATATATATATATATATATGTATGTGTGTGTGTGTGTGTGTGTGTGTGTGTATACGAGGCTGAAACCTTGTTGTTCCTTCAACGGATCTCTCCCCTCTCTATTTAATCAATTTATGTGCATCTGAAAAATATAAAGAAATAATTAAATGGTAAATCGAAACGAAACATATAAAATTCACATATTAATAATACACACACACACACACACACATATCGTATATATATACATATATATATATATATATATATATATATATATATATATATATATATATATATATATATATATATATATATGTATATATATATATATATATATAGATATATATATATATATCTATATATATATATATATATATATATACAGTGGAATCTCGATAGATTGTTCCCCGAATCATCGTTTTCCCGTATGTGTCGTTTTTTTCACCCAGTCCCGACAATCATATTGCTTTGTAATGTTCCCGCATTTATCGTTCAGTCTTCAGTCGATCCCTTGAAAAATGATAGATCGAGATTCCACTTTATATATATATATATATATATATATATATATATATATATATATATATATATATATATATATATATATATATATATATATATATATATATATATATATATATATATATATATATTAGTTTAGGTAGTTTAGGCCTTTTTCGTGCCAGTCGTGAATTCGCTGGGTCCATAATATAACATTGTAATAATAGTTTTAGTCTATCCTTCAATATTCAATTAGTTATTTTCATCTTTTCGCATCTCAGCTATTTTGCTATTGCAGCCTTTCAACACAGTTCTTCCCTGCAGCAGATTTATTTACTATCTCATTTTCCTTACGATAACATGTAAATTTGTAAGATTTGGGTATTCCACCATATTTCGGACTGATTAATGCGATGTAGAATATGTGTTGCAGAAGAACATTTTTACTTACGTGTGTAAGTAAGTTCCAAACCGTATACCCTAAAAAGGCAGTTGTATGAATTGAAGAGGTTAATTTGTGAGATAATGGTGATACGAATAGATTATGAATTGTTACAGATGAAGGTTCTTACATGTCATTATATGTAATCGCGTTATTCACTTCATTTGTTTCCTAAAACATTATTCACCACCTATAATCCTACCTTCTACTGGGATCTAATTTTTAGTTTCTGTTCTAATAGAAGACATGAAATTGTTTGTTAAAACTCAATACATTCTTCCAAAATTTTTGTCTTTGAGATTGTAAGAAGTTTTTACATGTATATGATATAATCATACCGAAGACTTCTCTTTTTAGTCGCATGAATTTATACACGCAGACATGCATATGATTTTATGCTTATTTTAACCCATGGCCTTGGAAACATATTTGTAGGAAATACATGATTTGCTTTCCGTAACCGTGATTACGTTTCCCTCTTGAAGCACTATTTAAAGAGATCATATTTTTTAAAATAATTAGTTTTTTTTAAAATTATGGCATGAAATGATATTCCATAATGCGATTTGTGACATGTTTTCAAATTCTTATCCAAAAGCTCTTTGCTGAAAGAAAAATTCAGAGGCAGAGTCATTATAGAGCTCAATTATCTGAAATTTTCAATCAAGACCATTTGAATTGCTTATAAATTTTACGCTATTTTGTCAATAGGCTATTTAAACAGTTGAAACTATCACTGACTGTTTTATGTTGCAATTTGCAATTAGCACCATTTTTCAGCATATACCAGGTGATGTCCAAATGACTACGGCGCTGGCATTCGGTTCAGATCCTGTGGGTGCGAGTCCCACTGTTGGCATGGACGTTTGTAGCCATTCGGAATTGGCTTTAAACTGTAGGTCCCAGTCTAATTAGTCCTCGTGTAGCAAAATGTTGACCATAGCGTTCCAAACCAAACCTTTCAGAATATAATATAATTAAAATGGCAGTTCATACTTGCTAAATTGCTAAAATAAAAAAAAAGTGTAAATAAAAAGGAGTAAAGACAAAGGATAAAAGTGTAAAAGTCTTCGACTACTTACAATCAGTTACGGTATTCATAACTGTTTTTATCTTATTATAAATTCTCTATCTTAATGCTTCTTTGTAAATACTTCTAGGTAACTTAGAATATTTAGGTAACTTAATTGGAAGTAAGTCCAGTTGCGTTTTCTGTACTTTATTATCAAAACAAAATTTCCCTATCTGTAATTAACCTTTACATAAATATGTAGTTATAAGTACAATCATGTTTCTGGCACATTGCGTAAAGAAAATCAAAGCTATTTGCAGATGAAAACTTATTTTGTGGCAACTGCGTAATGAAAAGCAGAATAAATTCTAAACAGGTGAATTTCATTCATAAGTTTTCAGTACTACTTTACACTGAAAATAGTAAAAAATATAAATGATTAAAATTATGCTTTTTCCTTAGTTTATGCAATTAAGGAAAATTTATGTTGACACTCTATTCTCCTGTGCTTAATATTTTGATGGAAACTGTATCCACTGAGTTTGCATTAAAGTGTTTACACATGTTTGTACGGGACGTTAATTTAAAGCACATCAACCTTCAGTATTTTTAATTATCTGTCGCGACACAATTCTTTACATTAAATAATCTTCTACTTTCAGTTAATTCCATTAAATTAACAATTCTGATAATTGTTTCGCGGAACTATGTGAATATATATTTAAAATGTCTAGATTAAGGAAATGTTTCTATTCTAAATGGAACGATGCGTCAAGGAAAAAAAAATATTGAATCATCAATAATTAATTATGCAAACTTTCTGTCGGGAACTTAATTATAGAAGCCATGATATTCACCTCTTTATAAATGAACTAAAGTCTTTTGTAATCTTTCACGAGATTACAATCTAATTACTCCGGCCAAAAAATTTTTATATTTACTGTTAAATGTTTGCTTTTGTTCTTCACAAATCTTTCTCGGTGACTGGAAAATAAAAATACTTTACACAAACATAGCTTAGCGCCATCTAGTAACAGATCTTAAAATTATGGGAAATCTGCTTTTAATATTGTTTGTTTACTCTTGAGATTTGGAGCAAAATATATTCACGGTAAATCCACAGGTTCTGCAACAATTCTTTAGCAACAATTCTTTATACCAAATAGGAAATGAGATGCAAATGGAAGGAATTACATTGTGGTAGCGTAAAATATGTATAATCATAACATGCACACATATTTACTATTGTATTCTGGGAAATATACGATAAAAATGACCATTTTAATTATTCATTAAGGTTTTTAGAATTATTTAAGGAAGACATTCACAAAAGATTAGTTTCCACTTTTTCATCTCTTATAATAACATATAATTCCGAAGACGATATAGAATTACTTGAGAATGTTACAACTTAATTGCTGCATTGGTTGGCTATTCGTGACCTTTAATATTAAAGAAATGAGTCCAATGTATGAAAAACCACTTTACTTCATGATTGGATACCTATGTATCAATATGTTCTGAAGGAGTCACGACAATGCGAACATATTACCTGATTCATCTTTTTGTGAGTCATCATGAATTGTCTCTTTTCGAAAATTACGCGATACATTGCTGTAGGTTATCATAAGTACATTTTTTATTTCAGTAATGATTACGATAAATGGGGAAAAAAATACGTATTGGTATAAATAACTTGAAAAAAATAGTGTAGGTTGAATATACCAGAAGTATATATATATTTTTTTTTGAAGTAATTACGATAAATTTTAAAAAATGCGTATTAAGAAAAATAACATGAAAAAATACTGTCAGTTGAATTTACCAGAAGTATACTTTTTTAAATTTTTGCAGCGATTACGGAAAAAGGAAAAAAATACGTAATTACATCAAACATAATATAAGAAAGAAACATTTATCTTCCTAATTGCCTGAGCAGTGATCCTGGGGAAACGATTTTTTTAAAAAAATGTTATAAATTTGCTCTCGGTAAAATGGTGAAAAATATAAATTTTTTTCTCTGTCTTTAAATTCATTTCCGTGTGATTCATTCGGTGCACTTGGTCAGTCACCAGTTAAAATTTAGGGAAATTCCGCTTTTGAGAATTATTTTACCTTCAGTGTTCTTATTGGTTATGCCTTGCTCGGGAGCCTATAACAACCTGGGTTGAAAGATGCCGGATACGTTGGAAGGTTATATCTTTGAATCTAATCTCCTCAAATCCAGTTAAAATAATCTCGAAGATAGAATACTGTATTTGTATAGAATACTGTGTTTGAGTACTGTATTTGTATATCTTTCCAATGTCCATACGTTGAATGGAGTTTTTTTTTTTCAATTTTCCCGTTATCTATATATATAAAACAGTTCCGTTTTTCAAATCTTTACCTCCATTTTCTGATTTTTGGTGAATTTTTAAAGATTAATTTTTAGAATTTAATTTATTAAATGTTGATCACGTGATTTCTTTTCTGGTACTTTAAATAAATTTATCGTCACGTGCATAACAACTAAACAGACAAAAAAAAAAATTCTTGCTAATGCGGCAGACGATTGGACATTATCCAAAAAAATATTAAAATACAATAAAAAATATGTTCCTCAAACTGTACTATATTAACTGTACTATATTCTTTAGTATGTCTTATTACATTTAATTTGAATGTTTCCTTCTACATTATTTTGTCTATAAAAATATATATTTTATAAATATATTTTTTTTTGTTTTTTTTACATCAATTGTATACACTGATCGTCGTATTTATTATATATATATATATATATATATATATATATATATATATATATATATTGGCAATAATTGCATACATTGACCGTTGTATTTAATTTGAATGTACTCCGTAGCGAAGTGAGGGTTTTCAATTAGTATTTTCATATATATATATATTTTGACGGGTTAAGATTTTTGTCATTCAAAAATACCCTTCAAATGAAGTTAGCATCAATTACATTCTGTCGTTCTCTCAGTCACACAGGTTGATCTCTAATCGTTGTTTTTTCCGCCGAGATTTCACTTTTTATCAGTAATATGACATCAAATCTTACTTAAATATGATAAAGGAGTGCGAAAACATACATCCTGTGTGATCTACTTCAGAAGTTCTTAATACATGGACTTCGTAAGACCTGGCTTTGAGCGTCCTCCTCTAACTCAATACGTTCGCTGTTAGTATTTTGAAGTATTGCAATGTGTAGTCTTCCTTTTTAATAACTTTAGGTCTGAAATGTCCACTTCCGTGATAAACTTGACCTTCCTTGTCGCATAAACGTGCGACTTTTAAAATAGGGGAGTCTCATTTAATAATAAAATAACACTTTATTAGGATAACGTTAGAACATGACCGCTCTGATTCACGATCTTACTTCTCTGTCTTTTACATTTGCCGTGCTCACAGCGCCATCTCTTGGCGAGCAAATAGCTTTAATAAATGGATAAATAAATAAATAAAAATATAATAAATCGAATACATCCAGTCTTTAAGGGATTGAAAACCACTTTCCTCAGCCGGTTACTGAGAGAAGGAAAGAAATTGTTTAAGCACTGTCTATTAACAAAAAACATTTCCGAATGTCCACAAAGGGAAACCCCGAACGAAATTCTCTGAACACTGCCTGTTAATAGAAAATGTTGCCAGATGTCCGTAAAAGGAAAACCCGGAGGATAATGTTTAAAGACTGTTTGTCAATAGAGAATGTTGCCGGATGTCCAAGAAAGAAAACCCGAGGGAAATTATCTAAACACTGCTAGATAGTAGAGAATGTTGCCGGATGTCCCCAAAAGGAAAACCCAGATGAAATCGTCTAAACGCTGCTTATTAATGTAGAATGTTTCCGGACGTCCAGAAAAGGAAAACCTAGAGGTAATTGTCTAAAGATTGCATGTTAATACAGAATTGTTGCTGGGTGTCCGTAAAAGAAAAACCCGAAAGAAATTGTCTAAACATTGCTTGTTAATATAAAATGTTGCGGGATGTCCGTAAAAGAAAAATCCGGATGAAATTCTCGAAACACTGTCTTTTAATAGAGGATGTTGCCGGATATCCACAAAAGAAAATTCGGGAGCGATTGTCGAAACACAGCTCGGAAAATGGAAAAGGCTGCCAGATGCCCACAAAACGAAAATCAGGAGGATATTGTCCAAACACCGCCTGTTAATAGAAAATATTGATGGATGTGCACATAAGAACTCGGAAAGCAGGTTTATAGAAATTACAAAGATAAATACTATATTTTAAGGAAATAAGCAGGCTATGTTCGATAATTTTTTTTAAAAAATAGAAAAAGGACGTCTAGAGGATAATCTTGAAGTCCGAAATTAGAACAGCACTTCAAAAGTAAAATGAAAGTAGATAAAATAACAAATTTGCATGGCGATAAGAAGATAAAAAGTGCTTTTTTATTTAAATAAAAATATAAAAATGTATTAAAACATACACAGAAATATATTCATTAGAGTTTTCTGGGCTGTAATGGAATGTAAGGAATATCAATGAATGCCGTGATAATTATCATTAGAAGTGAAATTAATGGCTGTTTAGAGAAGGTTACAAAAACTTTACAATGGTGAGATAAGAAGTGAAAGAAAAACTGATTTGCAGGGAATTTTGTAGTTTTAAAACAATCGCTAATTGGGCCGTTTAATTAGCGAATTTTAGTTACACATTACTACAGTAACAGCGAAATAATAAGATTGGAATAGATTTTGACTCACATTTAGAAAAATGACTAAATAAATAAATCGCAATAATAAAAAATAAATATCTGGAAATAACACATACTCGGATCCAAGTTTTTTTTTTTTTGTTTTTTTTTTTTGCATGGATTATAAAAATACTTTGATTAAATATTATGTTAGTATTTTGGTTTCCGGAAAGAAAGATACTAAAAAGGAGGGTAACTACCTAAAGTGTGTCCTTATATAAAGTTCTGTATAGTTACAGCAAATTTCAAATTAAATTAATCCAATAATTTAACTTTCTATCTTCATTTAGTGCATACAGTGTTGCTCAAATTATGAAATCATAAAATATCTAAACAAAATAATTTTATATAAAAGTTTATTTAAATAATAATTAATTTCTACATATTCCTTTTTAAGAGGCCATTAAAAAATATTACATTTAAAATAGCCTAGCAAATTTTTAATACTTAGTTTGCTTAAATTTTTTTTAAAAGCTCTATAATCATTTTAGGCCAAGCTTCTGCAATTTCGACAATTTATTAAACATTCTTAACGTCACCACGCAAAAGTAGTTTAATTTTTTAGGATAGAAAGTATTTGAGCACAATCAAAAAATACCTGTAACATGCAAACATACAAAGAAAATATATAATTTTAATATGCAACTTTAATTATATAATAAATTTTATCGAAGCAACACGAACTGTCCAGGGACATTTAAAATGAGCCCAACAAACTAGAAATAAAGATAAGAGTAATTATTGATTGCAGATGATAAGTTGTTGTTGTTTTCTCTACTTGTTATATTACATGTAAAAAAGCAATGAAGGCAAAAAGTATTTTCGAATAGACATTTTGGAGATAATAGTTAATGCACTCTTCAGCGAACAAATTAAAAAATCCATACCATTATGAACAGCATGTTCACCCAAAATACCTATGTTAGCGTATTCAGTATAATTAATTGAATTTCTTTCATAAATAGTATTTATATTTTCTAAAAAATTCTTATGTTTAAATGAGGAATTAGATTTTAACAGTTTTCTCTCGCTTATTTTTCAGTGATTTTTGTGACATATCAATATGTTACTTTAATATATATCAACGTAGTATTTTTGTCCTACTGTAAAATAAATAACAGTATACTTAAGGCTGCTGTGTACTAACCCTATTGGATTCACTCACCTCAATGTTAACCTATGGAGAAAATGTGGCCTAGGATTGCCAACTTGAATTTAAAGAGTTTTTAATTGTATTCCGTAATAGAGAAAGAAATTATACACCTTGGGACATTTTCCGTTTTGTTTTTTAATGCAAATAGCATTTTTTAATTTAAATTATTTGGGGAAAAATCTGGTATAGTTTGTTTAAAACGCAATAAATTCATTGGTGGCCGAAATTTATAAAAGGAATCCTGCTGCAAGGTGCAGAAAATTTCAGGCTCTCTGAAAATACTGTTTTCATTTGATTATCAGCATTTATGTAGCTGTAAATAGAAAACAAATTTTCTGTATAGCTTAACACTGAGCGAATCCTATAGGGTTAGTACACAGCAGCCTTAACAGATATGATGAAAGTCTTGGGTACAATATGAGGAGAAATGAGTATAGACCGAAATAAGCATAGGCATAATTAACTTTAGAGGCTCCTGGGAGCTAGAGTTCCATATCCTTTGTATTCAGTGTGGAATGTAGCATGATTAACGTTCTCTAAAATTGATTATAATAGTACTGACAGTTGTGTCTGAAGAAAGAGAAAGGAAAAAAAGTGAATTAAATTAAATTACAAAAAGTTTTAACAGTTTAGGTTGGTAGGTAATGAAGGAATAACTGGGGATGTAGAGAAAAGATTAATAAAAGACAGAGAATTTTGGAAAGAATATTTAGCCTGAGACAATCGAGAAAGATTCAAAGAGTAAGGATGGCCGGACAGAGATCCAATGAGAACGAAGGAGCGAATTTGACGAAGAGAGCTAATGGGAAGTAAGTCAGTGGACGGTGCAACATGAATGGAGCTGTGGTTGATTGTTCGGAGTGACAGTTTGGAAACCAGAAGTAGTCAAGCGAGTGGTTTTTTTTATATATAAACTAGCGAGTTAAAAAAAGTTTTTTTTCATATTTTTGCTGAGCTTGGAAACTGTTTATGTCTGCCCATGTGATTTTTTTTCAGCCTTTAATTTACGATTAACATTTCCTCTTCATTTTATCTCTCTACAGGTAAACATCCTCTCCCAAACTGCACATTTCCTTCCCTGGTAACATCATCTCACAAATGGCACACATTGGATGGCTCTAAATCATATACAATCATAGATCACAAAACAACTTTCAGACTCTCCCATTCTCACGAGCATTCTGAAACTAAATTCTTCTGCATAGAGGAGGTCTCATCTAACACCAATACTAGCACTGTAGTGACTTACAGTATGTCTGGATGGTAAGTATTCTGATCCATAAATCTGTAGATAATTTTGAATTTATTTTAATGAAGTTTTTAAATGTGTATTTAAAAAAAGGGGGAAATAAGTCAAGACAACATTAGGCGTATAGAAATTTCACAGATAGCTAATGATACACAGGTTCTAAGCTCACTAGAGATATTTCTTTCTTTAAATTATATACTTATATATGTATTCAATGTACTGACTTAGAGAAAAATCTTATGAAATTCGTAAAGTTGCCAATAAAGGTTATTTAAGTTCGATGTTTTCGACATCTGGTTATACATATGAAACAAAACTTTTGCGTTGCTTTTATTTCGTCAATTTTGGCAACAAGATGGATCCTCCTTAGTCAGTCACGATATTTAAAAGGTCTAGCTTCGATGTTTTCTTTCAAATATAGATTACAGAAATTTCGAGATGTTGCCAACATAAAACGAATTAGTTCAACGTTTCCGTGAGGATATCGCCAAGTCAGCTTATCATTCATACGCCTTCAATTCACAGCATGTTTACGTATCTGCTACATTACATATTTTTCTGGGTGAGAAACCAACATTCTGTGAGTTTTTAATCATATTTAAAATGAAAATTGCTTATCCAAAGGGTTATTTGAAGACATACATAATATTAACCAGTAAGCGATCCGTATAGTAATATCCTAAATTAGTTGCTTAAAATAAAACACATTATGACTGAAGGAGTAAATATTTTAAATGAGATGTCAGAAGAGTTATTTTCATTAACATTGGCTAATAATTTATTCGAGATTCACTGCCGTAAGTAACTAGGCAAATACTTCCTTAATTAAATATTTTTATAATTATAAAAGCGTAATAGGTATGTAATGAGAAGTATAACTCAATATCAAGGAAATAGCTTTCCTAATGTTCATATACGTGTTTGATTGAAAAAGAGAAATGCGGTATTAACTTAAAAACGACGGCTTAGCAATTTCAAAGACTGGCTTTACGATGTTGACATTGTATAACTTCTATTTATGTGATTTTTTTCCATTTTAATCCATCTCATCTAATTATTTTTTTTATTTATTGTGGTCACCCCATGATTAATCCTTCAAAACAGTAATTAACGCTGGAAAAGTACCCCTGATTAGTATGTCTTATTGGATTATTTTATTGGGTGATAAAACAATAAAAAGGATGTTTCATTCTAAATTAATAGAAGAAATATGCTAATATATTGCTTGAATGTACAAATATACACTCTTTAAGCAAGCTATTTCGACAATTGCAGTGTCATCGCTGATAATTGTGTTTATTGATTTGTTTGAATAATTTTAAAAAGTATCTTTGCCTGATGTCCCAAGCAAAGAGAATTTCGCAGTTAGTGGTTATCATGTATTTCAGCACATCCCGTAGGTAATAAGGAATATCTCAAATAATAATTGAAAAGTATAATTTTTTTGATATTATGAAAACTTTTTGGACCATATCACTTATTAAAACATCCAGAATATTTATGAAATTAATTTTTTAAAAATAAATTATTAATTTATGTTTTGAATAAATGTACATAATAATTGGATTGTCAGTTAGTGACTGAGATGACAAATACTGTTTTCCATAACAACTAAGGTTATATTTATGACTAAAAGTTAACCTTCCGGATCAATCTCTCAAGAAAAGAGAACCGCGTATTTTAAAAGGCGAAATCTGCATTGCTAAGGACAAACGGGGAAGTGGGAATGGAATTTGCGGTTTGAGTCTATTTCATTAATCCAATCAATCACTTGGTATTTTTTCTACTGTATTCAAAGGTTTCGTGTTTCGTGTTACTTAGACACATTACAAAGATGTGTAATTTGCAGTAAGCGCCAGACATAAACACCTTTGAAAATTAAAGAAAAAATACTACCTACTTGCAAAACTTTTTAAAAAAGGAAAGCTCCGAAAAACTCATTTTCTTCTGTTTTCTTTGTAATAACACAAATAATAATTGAAAAGTAACTGACATTTTTTTGATGTTATGAAAACTTTTAGGCCCATATCAAAGGAATGCTATACTTATTAAAAAATCCAGACTATTTATGAAATTAACCCCCTACCTTACTATCACCAGTTAGCTCGGGTTCGACATTTTTGATTCAAATTATTATCCCGAGTTATCTCGGGCTAGATTTTTTTTCTTGTCCTGGCGAAGCATCACGGGTAAATTTATTGTAGTCGTTTCTAGAGCAGATAGATGGCATTACTTGTCAATTTGTATCATTTTGAATGCTTGTTGGGGAACGAAGGTACATTGAATAAAGTTTCATTGTTTGTTGAAAGAGAGTTATAGTTAAGTTGAGCTGAGTAAATATGGATTCGGAGAGCGAAGATGACTCCGAATGTGCTCATCGGATGTGAATAAATGTGTACATTATAATAAATGTGTACATCATGTGAAAGGATGTGTACAATAATCATCAATGTGATGTTTATTGTAGTGAAACTGATATATCTTTATCAGATTCTGGTAGTGATTCAATCCCACAAGAGTTTGTGGACTGTGTTCTAAGAGGAAAGACGCACAAGGAAAACGTATACGAAAAGAAACAAGGTACTATTGTACCGAATCACAAATTCCATTGTGTGTCACACTGTGCTTCAAAAACTATTACACTCAAAAGGATTTTTAATATTTTTATATAGCAGCAAGTATCTATTATTAATTGTCATTATTGTTCATTATTATTTTGTTTTCTTTATAAATTGCTGTAGTGCTATAATATTTTCTGTAAAAAATGCTTACAATGTACTATTTTTCTGTGCACGAGTTAACTCGGGATAATAGTATAAACCCATTATGTATTAAAATATCTCATTAGGTTGGGTTTTTTTATTTGAAAATTATTATTATTCATAGTAAGTTCTTTCCATGTACCTCTAAAATCAGTAATAAAAAAATTGGGTTATTTTTTAAACGCTTATTAAAAATAAATAGGTATGTTAGGGGGTTAATGTTTTACAAATAAATGAGGAATTTATATTTTGAATACATGTACATAATAACTGGATTGTCAGTTAGTGATTGAGATGGCAAAAACTGTTTGCAATAACAATTAGGTTATATTTATGGCTGAAAGTTAACCTTCGTGATCAGGGTTTCAAGAAAAGAGAACCGAGTGTTTCAAAATCGGAAGTTAAATAAATCTACATTGATGAAAACAAAAGGGGAAGTGGGAATGAAAACCACTCCTCATATAAGCTCATTTTGAGGTTTGAGTCTATTTCATTAATCTAATCTCTTGGTACTTTTTCTAATGTCTCCAAAGGTTTCGTGTTACTTAGACACATTACAAAGATGTGTAATTTGCTGTTCAGGCTTAAAAACCTTTGAAAATTAAAAAAAATTATTATCTACTTCCAAAAATTAAAAAAAATTAAAACTCCGAAAAATTCATTTTCTTCTGTTTTCCTTGTAATCCCAAGGAAGCTCATATTAAACTTTCTAATCCTTTAAAGGTGCACATTGTTTGCATTTTGGCGTACCATTATCAAATATGCATTTTTTTATTTTATTTTTTTTGGACGTTTACACAAGCTCAACGTATTCTTTTCAACTATTGATTTTCTGTTCCTGCCATTGTTCTGCGATGTTTCATTTATTTTTTTTCCTGTGAAGCGTTAATGAAAACCTAAGAGGGAATTTTAATGCCACAAATTCATTAGATTTGTTTATTGGTATTTTTTTTGGAAGTAATGTCTAAAAATGTAGATATGTTTTTAAAAATTGAAACATTAAAGTTATTGATGTAACGTTACATAATCAACACTGATCTATATATTTTCTAAATGTTGTTCATACTCTTTATTCAACAGCAAAAATGGTTATATGTGTATGAAGATTTACAGAAGGCATAAACATGTAATCGAAATACAGTTTGGTAAGTGAAAAAAAATAATTTTTTTATTTCAATATTTTATATAAACTATTTCTTTATTTCCTATAGACAATATATTTATGTGGTATTTTAAATTATTTGCTATACAATTATATTTTTATCAATAAAATTTCTCTACGCATTAAATTGAGGTTTCATTTAGTAATGCATATAAAGGCAAACAAATATGCATCATTCAATTATTCTTGATTTACTTTAATCTTTGAAGGAATAACGACTAATAACAGTTAGGTTACCACAGTTTGTTGCACAGTCCCTTGTAGAATTCCAAAGTTTATAAATAGAGCATTATCTTAGAAGTGTTTTACCAATTTTATGTATAGTGATATGTTACATATGTATTTAATATCAATATGTAACAATGCACTTCACTAAAAATGTCACAGATATTTAGCCAAGAACTCTTAGTTCATAGTTTTCGATCCACTCTTACATCATTCGAAGGGTACTCAATATATTCATATAGGTGGCATTAAAAACATTTCACTTCATTTTTCTAAAGATATCTACATTATATTTCATACATTTTTGTACTAAGAAATTAATCAAAAGTATTTTTGAGGGAGACAAAATAGACATTAAGTCAACGTAAGGAAGCTAACACGTTTTTTGCATGACAGAAAACCGACTTAATTACGTGAGATTTATCTTATCACATAACAGCAAGAACATCGATTGCCACTTCATTTTGCACCGCATACAAGGGAGGCATAAAGTATACCTACGTATATATATATATATATATATATATATATATATATATATATATATATATATATATATATATATATATATATATATATATATATATATATATATATATATATATATACATATATATATATATATATATATATATATATATATATATATATATATATATATATATATATATATACAGTCGAACCTCCATATATCGAAATAGCAAAGTGCCGGAAAAAAATTCAATATATAGAAATTTCGATATATAGAATTGATCTTAGTTTTATCACAATTCTCCTAAAACATTAAAATTAGAGCTAATTTTCGTATACGAAACTCCATTTCCAATTTATATGCGAACCACATTAAATGAAAGTTAATAACTAAAAAAATTATCTAGTTTTATCATAATTCTCCTGGAACTCATAATGGAGTTTCGTATACGAACCTCCATTTCCAATTTATATGCGAATCACATTAAATGAAAGTTAATAACAAAAAAATTAATTAATATTAAAGATTTATTGAGTACTACATACCCTTTAAAAAACAATAATCCAGACAGTGATTACAGTGATCACAGTTACATTCTTTTAAAAAAACTACGAATATCTCGCTGAACAGCCAGTTTTGCAGAAAGTTCATCAAAGAAATGTTCGCATTTATTCAGTCCACAAAAAACTTCATCAGGGACATTTCCGCGAATTGAAGTCTACGACGTATTGTTTCAAACGCCAAAAATTGGAAGATTTTATTCTAAACTAGAATGAAATCTCCCAATATGTCTTGAAAAAAAATTTCGATATATAGAGATTTTATCGATATATCTAAACAGTTTTTCTATGTAATAAACACGGAGATTTGCTAAGAGTTCGATATATAGAAAATTTCGATATAGGGAAGTTCGATATATTGAGGTTCGACTGTATATATATATATATATATATATATATAACGATGCACTTTTTTAAGAAAAAGGCACGGATATTTTGTCCAAATCTCTGAGTTCATAGTATTAGACACATTATTACATTATTCGAAGGGTATTTAATTTATACATGCAGAGGACAATAAAAGCGTTTCATTAGAATATTTGAAAGACTACTCCATTATAATTGATACATTTTTGCTCTAAGAATTAATTAAATTTGTTTTTTTTTTCGTGGATAAAAGAGAAAGCAAGTCAACGTAAAGGAGGCTAACATGTCTTTCGCATGACAACAAACCGACTTAATTACGCGAGCCTTATTTTATCACAGAACAGCAAGCACATCGACGGCCACTTCAGCACTTTGCACCGCATACAAGGGTGGCATAAAGTATTCCGCATATTTCCAGCCTACATACCACGTTATGCAATCCATTATATTTTTGCACACGGGAAGCAAGCCTTTCGTTTCGCTCTGCGAGCCTGCGTTCTAGAATTAATGAAGCTATTACGTGCAAAGCCACCGGTATTCAGAATTGACCTTTGGCGCTCGGTATCATTACTCATTACCGCTGTCAGCAACCGCATGTAAAATCACCAAACACCATAGCATGACAATATGCGAGTCCTCGACGTTAATTTACTTTCAACGGTCGCAATAGCTTTTTATCACGTCTAGTTAGAAAGTATCACAACTATATTTATTATATTTATCTTAGCCGCGATATAAGACTGCGGGCGTAATTAGTGCCGTGTTGGCTGCAGGGAGAATAAAATGATTTATACACTTGGCACGCGTGATTAATTGACAACTCACACGAAATCCTTAACTCTTATCAGTACTCTATAAAACTTATCCCGGTAATGAGAAAAATATACATATTAGTGAACTATCAAATGTAACATTGGTAAATACGGATTGGCCGTTGCAAAAAAGGTGTTTGATTAGAATTGATTCCAACCAACTGTGTTCCAACTTCGCCTATGCGATTTACACTGTGTATAAATATTGAGAGTAGAGGATTATACCATGGTTTTACCAAAGTTTATTTGGAAAATCAAACATTTTACATCTGTCTTCCACGAATTATTGGAGTAAGTTTGCTACCAACCAATCAATGTGAACAGAATTGGTGAGAAGAGCTTTCAAGATGTCGAGCAAAAGCTCTATACAAAATGCTGATTTTTTTTATTTTTTTTTATTTTTTATGTTCAAAAGAAATTAAAGAAGCGAGTAATGACCATGTTCTAAATAAGCCGATCGAAAGAAAGAATCGAATCATCAGAGTTACTAATATTAATAGCATTAACTATGATATACAGGTGGTTATAAAAATAATGGAAACGCATATCAATATTAATGGTGTTTATGGAAGTGCTTCGTATTCCTTAAAAAACAAGTCTAGGGACCAGTATTTTTGACAGAATATAGCGAATACATTATTTTACTCTAAGGTAGCAGTAATGAAACTATGGGCATCAGGCTCTTTGGGGGATAGCGTAAGATGTCAAACCTTGTAGACCGTGCAGAAAGGGCAAATTGTTAAAGCGCGTTTAATTGGAGTATCTGTTACAACATCCCCCATGGTTTTGGGTGTTTACAGAGCTATGATATCGGAAGTCATGATGGCATACAGAGGACATGGAAAGACATCCTCTGTGAAACAGAATAGTGGACGAAAGGGAAAGCTAAGTGAAAGAGACTGACGGATGTTGAAGCGGATTGTGACATCAAAAAAGAAGACAACTGCAGCCAAAGTGACCGTAGAGCTCCTTCTGAATCTGCAGGCTCCAGTATCAGTCATTACAGGTAAGAGAAAACTTCACAAACAAAACATTTACGACAGAGTAGTAATTCCCAAGCGACTTGTAACATATGTGAATACAAAACGTCCTCTACAGTGGTGCCACGAGTGCAAATCCTGGTCGAGTGATACATCGAAATATGACATTTGGTTAGACGAATCATTGTTCACTTTGCTCCCTGCAACAGGTCGTGTGTGTGCCTGAAGAACAGCTACACAAGCGTATGATCATGCTTGTCTCAAGCCAGCTGTCAAAAGTGGAGGGAAATTTCTCAGGGTTTGGGTGGCCATTTAATGGTTTTCAAAAGGGATTTATTGTAACCCTGAAAGGGAAATTGACTGGGAAGGACTGTGTCGAACTTTTAGCCGACGAAATCCATCCTATGGTGCAAATTTTTTTTTTCTGCAGGAGATGGCATTCTCGATGATGATAATGCTCTGATCCATACAGATAAACGTGTCAGGTCGTGGTTTGAGGAACATAAAAACCAAGTCAAACATCTTATCTGGCCCGCACAGTCCCTAAACCTCAATATAACTGCTGTCGTCTATTTTAGAGAATAGATTCAAGAATCGATATCCACCAATATCATCTCTACATGAACATTGACGATTTATCCATAAAGAATGGTATAATATTCCCTTAACCACTATTAATGACTTGCATAATTCAATTCCTTAGTGAATTCAGGTGGTATTAAATGCCATAGATGGTCCTATGCCATATTAATAAAGAATTTCCTGTTATTCCTAAATGCTTCCATTATTTTGATAACCACCCGTATATATATATATATATATATACCGGGTGGCCATAATTAAACTGACAGTGCTCACTGTGTTCTGTAGCGCGATCTATTTGCGAGAATAACGCCACATTTTGTAGGAAGATTAAACAAGACGGGGGACGAAGGATTCCGCGAAAAAATAAATTAGTTCCAAAAGTCACCGCTAGGGGAATATTTGGCGCTGTGTAATAGAAAATAGAGTGTTAACAAATGCAAATCAATACGGAAATTACCTTTGGTAACAGTTACCTTTGGTGAATGTAAGGGAATTTCTGTGACTGCATGTGGTGATTTGTCATCCCAAATTCGGCAGTTCTGGGTATTCACAGTTCCATGCAGATAAAAGTGGGCCTCGGCTCCCCATAAGATTTTCCACGGCCAAGCATCATCCACCTCCATTCTGGCAAGAAAGGTGAGAGCAAAAGTCAATCGCTTATCATGGTCGGGGTACAGTAACTTCTGTACACGGCTGATCTTGTACGGATAGATGTTGATAATCTTTCGTACGATTTTCCATACCGTACTGTAAGGCATATCCATATTCCGAGCTAATCCACGAGCGCTAGAGGTGGCAGCAATATTGTCTGGACCTCTGTCGACAATCGTCGTGGCAACTGCTTCGATTGTATCCTGTGGTACAGGTTTTCGTCCTCTGCCTGACTGAACCTTCAGAGAACCTGTTTTCTCAAACGTCGCAACCATTGCTTTTAGCCCATTAACTGACACAGGACCGCTACCTTTACGCATTTTTTTGTGCGTTCTAAAAGCACGAAGAGCGGCTGACGTGTTGCACTGGTTGAGGTAAAAGAATTTGACCAGTAACGCACGCTCGACTAAAGAAGGAGACATTGCACATAAACTTTCAATCCGATTGATTCGAAACGTAACACATTGCCTTTTAAAACCCAAGCAGCTGGCACTGTGCCAATGGATGTAACGTGAAATTTGAATAAAGAACTTCTTCTTCTGCTCAGCGTACGTGATATTGCAGATCACGAGATGTTATCGGTGTTTATGTAGATTTTACGTTTTTTTAAAAGTGTTGCCATATTGCACTTGAACTAAATAAGAAAATGTGCATAATAAAAGGTAATTTTATTCCGTATTAATTTGCATTTGTTAACACTCTATTTTCTATTACACAGCGCCAAATATTCCCCTAGCGGTGAGTTTTGGAACTAATTTATTTTTTCGCGGAATCCTTCGTCCCCCGTCTTGTTTAATCTTCCTACAAAATGTGGCGTTATTCTCGCAAATAGATCGCGCTACAGAACACTGTGAGCACTGTCAGTTTAATTATGGCCACCCGGTATATATATGTGTGTGTGTGTGTATATATATATATATATAAACAAATATGGCCGAGCTTATCTTTTGATAGAAAATGTCGGCTGACTTAAATAATTATACTTGAATTTATAAGGGAATAATTAATAGATACAGAAGCGTTTTATATCTTTTACGTTTTCAGTGCTATGTATAGATATATACAATTAAATGCAGTTCATAAATTCTTACTCTAAGAAAGCCATAGTTTCCTTCCGGCATTTGATCCAACACTTTAGAATTACTGATGTAATTTATCATGTATTATGAGCAAACTATAATAATATTTGGACTGGCTTTACTCATTCATTATCATAACTCATTTTAACGTTGATAGTAAAATTACCAAAAGCCATGATATTGTCCTTTTACGATAAATTTATTTGCATCACCACATCTCGTTAACTAAGTATTACAAATAAATTTATTATTTATAACCAAGCTATGAAATTAAAAGGGTTTATATCTAGAGTGTTACAAAGATTAAATTTAAGAAATTTCCCGTTTGATTTGCGTTGTAATGAATCCAGGCAGAAACGCCTTAAAAGGTCATAGGATAAAACATTTATTAAATGCTTAAACATGTTGTTATATAGAAATTTATATCCATTAACACCATGCAATAAAGTAAATTTTATAAATAAGTAATAAAACGACATCCTGTTATTAAAATAGGCGATAGCGAAAATCACTGAATCCTTGTTGATTTAACTACTATATGAGCAATGTTTAATCCATTTTTAGTGAAGAGTAGCAGCTTAAAATATTCACAAAAGGACCTATCATAGTATATAGTGACCGACTTTGTAGTCTATTCCTCCCGATAAAGATCTGCATTATATATTATACATATTGTAACCTACCATGTTACACAATCCATTACAATTTTTTTTCATCTAGCTGAATACAAGACTTTTCGACTTTCTGTCCTACTAGACTCACTGTCTGTAATTAATGAAGCTATGGCATTATTGTCTGGCGTGCGAAGGCAACCAGACTTGGCCTCTGCTTCTTCAGTATCATTACTCATTACTGCTGTCAACAACGGCATGCAAAATCGCCAAACTTCTTGGCATGACAATTTGAGTTCCGGTCGTTCATTTACTTTCTTTGATCGCAATGGGTTTTCAGCACGCTTGTTCACAAAGTATCACAGCAGACCTTGCTATGATGTGACGATACGAAGTTTGATTACTGCCGTGTTGTTCCCCAGAAAGGCATAAAAAATTATTTTTCACGGTTAATTTAATCAAAGTGGAGAAGTTTGAAATTTCCGTTAAAATTATAAAATAATAGATTTATTATTTTAAAGTTTGTCAATAAAATATAATTGCTAGATATAAATAAATCCAGGCAAAAACGCCCTTCAGATATGAAAGGATAAAACATGAACAAATTTGTTCTATTCAAATTTATATTCGTTTATGCCATGCAGTAAAGTAAATTTTATAAATAAGTAAGAAAGTGACATCCTAATATTAAAAAAGGCAATATCGAAAATCCTTGAATCCTTGCTTATCTAACTTCCTAAGCAATATTTTATCCATTTTCATCGAAGAGTAGCAGCTTAAAATATTCAGAACTGGATATATCATCGTATACAGCTACCGACACAGTAGTCTGTTCCTCCCGATACAAGTTCTGCATTATATATTATGGATATTTGCGTCTTACGTATTATGTTATACAATCCATTACAATTTTTTTTTCATCTCGGGGGATACAAGACTTGCATTCCTACTAGACGCATTGTCTGGAATTAATGAAGCTATTACGTGCAAAGACAGTCCGGCACTCGGGATTGACCTCTGCTCCTTCAGTATCATTACTCATTACTGGCTGTCAGCACCCGCATGCAAAATCGCCAAATTCCTTGGCATGAAAATTTGAGTTCTGGAAGTTGATTTACTTTCATTGATCGCAATGGCTTTTTAGCACGCCTTCTCCGAAAGTATCACAACAAACCTTGCTACGATGTGACGCTCCGAGTCGTGTCACTGTAGTGTTCTCAAAAGCAACATTTAAGTTCTTTTTCACACTTAGTCAAATTTATTAAAAATGAGGCATTTGAAATTCTTGTTCAAATTATTAAAAAAAGTAGGTTTCACCTTTTTTCATGGAATCAATATAAAATAATCCGTGTAATGTCCTGAAACTAAATTAATTATAAATTTGCTAACTATGATTAACAACGTACAACATGGTTAATAAATGTCAAAATGTAAAGAAATCGTCCTCGTAATAGCCTCACCAATTGCAAATACATACACCTCCAGAGTACCCTGTATCCTTTGACCTAGGTTTCGCCCTTGTTTTGGTATCCCCAGCTTTGCGTAACAGATGAGTAAGCTATAGGGAAATGTATTCCAACTGAAGAATACACTATCTGGCCAAAAGTATCCGGATGCCCAAAGGTACGGACTCTGAGATTCCTGAGGCAGATATTAATATGATGTTGGTCCTCCTTTTGCATCGATGACAGCCTGCACACGTCTGGGAAACTTTTTGGTAGGTGTCCATGGGAATTGAGTTCCAGGTGTCTATCACAGCTGAAGTGAGTGCTGGCAGTGAGGATGGTCGAATTGGCTGGCTGCGTAATCTGCGTTCTAATTCGTCCCAAAGGCGTTCAATGGGATTTAGATCGGGGCTCTGAGAAGGGCAGTCCAGTTTTTGAACACTCATTTCGTCAAACCATGCCTGCGCATGTCTCGATGTGGGAATGGAGCAGTTATCATGCTGGAAGAGAAATGGGCCTTCCCCGAAATATTGCCATAGAGTTAGGAGAGCAGCATTTTCCAGAATGTCCACATGCATCTCAGAGTTAATGTTCCCAACTACAGGAACTAAGGAACCCAGGCCAAACCATGAAAAACACCCTCACACCATGATGATGCCACCACCGAACTTAACAGTCGGCACAATGCAGTCACGTAAGAAGCTCTTGTCGGGCATCCACCAAATTCATACGCGTTCATTGGACTGCCAGATTGTAAAGCGAGATTCATCACTCCAAAGAACTTTTTTCCACATGTCCACTTTCCAATGACGGTGAGCTTTGCACCATTGTAATCGATGCTTCGTATTATGGGGAGTGATGTTCGGTTTGTACGCGGCTGAACGACCCTGGAATCCCAGGTTTTTTAACTCCCGAGGAACAGTCCTGCTGCTAGCACTAACGCCTGATGAACTTTGGAACTCTTGTGTGATTCAATCAACGAGGACTTGCGATTTTGTTTCATTACCCTTTTCAGAGTTCTACGGCTGCGTTCACTATTTTTTCTCCGCCTGCCACTTCGTTTTTCTGCAGTTTCGCTACCTTGACGTTTCCACTTCACAATTACATCACTCATAGTGGATTTTGGCTTCTGTAGAATGTCCGAAATTTCCAGAACTGATTTCCCAATCCCTCTATAATGACATCCTCTATAATGTGGCATCCCTCTATAATGCCACGATAAAAATCACTAAGCTCCTTTGACTTACTCATTGTCTCACAAACGCATAAATATGACCTGACAAACCACTGCCAACACTTTTATAGCTTTGTGTTACGAATCAAATTACGTCACCTGCCAGATCCACTTCTTTAGCGGGGTGTCCGGATATTTTGGCCAGATAGTGTATCACTAAATTTAAACTGGTGACTGAAAAAAGTACATTCATCCAGCCCACAAAGGAAAGAATCATCGTCTATCAGGATTTGCCGTAACATGAGCTGAGCCAGTACCTTTCTGTGCCCATTACGGTTGAGGTGTGCATATTTGCAGTTTTGACACCTCCCTCGAGGGCGTTCTTCCTTTTGTCATCTACAAGAACTTGATTTTTATACCGCAATCCTTGATGGACAATGGTTCTTTCCGTTAAGGACAGAATGACTGTACTTTATTGGTCATCAGTCAAAATTTATAAAACTTGTGCACTAATTATTCCTCCCCCCCCCCCCTACGTACTTATCTCCTGAACCTTACTGCAAAACCCATAACCAGGAGTTCACTAGGTCCACAGCTGCTGGGTACGCTAGAGTTGTATACATTTACTTGCGTAACATTATATACATTTCAGTGAAGAGAGGCTGAGTATTCATAAATGGATTTATCATAAAATACATCGATTGGCACAGAAAGCCATTCCTTCTAAAATTGTATATCATGCGTATTTATTCCCTAATTACCATGATATAAAATCATACATGCATGCATACATACATATATATATATATATATATATATATATATATATATATATATATATATATATATATATATATATATATATATATACAAGTGGTTATAAAATAATGGAAACACCAATTATTATTAGTGGTGTTTATGGATGTGCTTCGTATTCCTTAAAAAGCAAGTCTGGTCACCGGTATTTTTTTATATATTACTAGCTGAAAAGACGCATTTCGCTGAAGAGTACATTTAAATTAAATACAACGGTCAATAAATGCAATTAATGTCAAAAATAAATAAATAAATGTGTATATATATATATTTATATATTTATAATAAATACAACGATCAATGCATGCAAATGATGTAAAAAAGCAAAAAATATATTTATAAAAAACCGAGAGGGATATTTTTATAGACAAAATAATGTAGAACAAAGTATTCAAATTAAATCTAATAAAACATACTAAAGAATATAATACAGTTAATATAGTACAGTTTGAGAAACATATATTTTACTGCATTTTAATATTGTTTTGGATAATGTCCAATCGTCCGCCGCATTAGCAAGAAAATTGTTTTTGTCTTTCGTTGTTATGCGCGTCACGAAAAATTAATTTAAAGTACCAAAAAATGAAATCACGTGATCAGCCTGTAATAAATTAATCTTTAAAAATTCACCAAAAATCACAAAATTGAGGTACAGATTCGAAAAAGATTTCATTTTAAAGTAATATTTCTGATCTTTCCCGTGATATAAATTTTATAAGCCTGAGATTATTATTTTAAATGCAAACTTTAAAGAATATTACAAAAACAACTTAAAAATTTCATTTTAAAAAATCTAAGAAGAATTTTTCAAAAACCTTTCTTAGTGCACCCCTACACTATAAGAAGAATCTCTATGCGAAATTTCTGCCCTTTTGGTCCAGTGGGTCTGTAAGTCAGTCAGTCAGTTACGGAACTGTTTTATATATATAGATAATGTATGTATTATTCTACCGTCAGGTAGCAGTAATGAAGCTGAGGACATCGTTCTCTTTTTTTTCTTTTTTTTTTTGGGGGGGGGGGGGAGGCAGCGTAAAATATCAAACCTTCGCAGAACTTAAGAAAAGGGCAAATTATTGGAGCGCGTTTTAATTGGAGTATCTGTCACTGAAACCCCCAGGCTAATGGGTGTTTTTCGATCTATGGTATCGAAAGTCATGATAGAATACAGAGTGCACGGAAAAACATCCTTTGCCAAACAGAATAGTGGACGAAAGAGAGAGCTGAGTGAAAGAGACGGACGAGGTATTGAAGCGGATTGCGACATGAAGAAAGAAAACAACTGCAACTAAAATGACCGAAGAGCTCAATCTGCATCTGCATATTCTGGTATCAACCATTAGAGGTAGAAGGTAACTTCAAAAACAAAGCATTTATGGAAGAGTAGCTATTCCCAAGCCACTTGTAATAGATGCCAATGCAAAATATCACCCACAATGGTGCCACAAGCACAAATCCTGGTCGAGTAATATGTCCAAAAACGACATTTGGTCTAACGAATCATTGTTCATATTGTTCCTTGCAACAGGACGTGCGTATGTCTGGAGAACACCTACACAAGCGTAAGATTCTGGCTTTCTCATCTCAACTGTCAATCATGGAGGTAGATCTATCAGGGTTTAGGATGACATCTCATGGTTTTCTTTAGGCCCTAGTGCAACCCTAAGCCTGGCCACACACCGGATGCAACAAAACATTGCCCAACGTTTCTGTTTCTAGCTTTCTGTATCGGACGCATCGTCTGCAATGTAATCAAAGGGGAGTGCCACACACCGGATGCAACATTGTTTTGATACACGTCGCGTCATTTCGGAAACGTTGCTGCAACAAAAATGTATGCTTCTTTGACCGACGTTTCTCGACACACAGTGGTGAAGCATTTCCTCTGCGCATGTGCGGGAACACGCACATTTTATTTTCATTAAGTGGACCTTCAAACCTAACTTTCTTGTTTTGAATGGATTTGCTTGAAATTTTAATATGTGATTAGTACTATAGATATGTAAAAGTGGTTAAAATTTAAAGATGAAATATTAATAATTTATGAATTATGAATTATTAATTATATAAAAAATTGGCCTAATTAAAAATGTTCCATGCGCATTTCTTTTGCATATAATACGGAAATTTTTATTTACAGGATACCTTATAGAAATAACAATGAAACTTATTGCTTATTTTAAGCATTCATTAAAAATATAAAGAGAAAAAATAATAATAGTTAAAACACCCATTTTATTACGCAAAATACCTATAAATCGTCTTTTCAAGTACAAAAGAAATTCTGAGCTACGAAGCATATTTTTTTTTCAATAAAATTTATTTGATATACAGTTAAGTATATAAAACTTAAATTTCAAGGCAATACGATAATTAGAAATGCGCCTGGAGCAGTTTGAGTATTCGTATGACATAAAAATTTTTATTTTGAGAAAAACACATTTAAAGTTATTTGCTTTTAGTAACCACATAATATCTAAATTAAATACAAATTCCTATAACTAGGAAAATAATCACAGAAATTAAAAATTCTTTTTGCAACATATTCTTACACGTCCGTATAGTTTCACAATTCAATAAAATAAAAAAATCGAATTTTTGGACAAATTTCACAATTTTGAAAGTCCACTGTCCCCTTAATGCTCAGTGTTGAGGATTTTTGCATTATTATAATAAAAAGAGATGGAGGTTGATGCTGACAAGTTGATAGTTCTTGTCCATGCAAGGTCAGAAATTTATAATTTTAGAGCAAAGGACAACCACAACCAAGATGTAATAAATAAAATTTGGCAAGATATAGCTGAGGAATTGAATATTCCAAGTATGTACCACACCAATTTATCACATTTAATCGAATAAACCTTGCCCTCAAGTAATCCAGACACCCCCATTTTTTAAGATATTGGTAAGAAAGAAAAATAGCGTTGCGTCACTCAGGACCAGATCTAGGGAGGCGCAAGCAGGGCATCTGCCCAGAGCGGCAAATTTGAGGGGCGGCAAAATTGGTACAAGGAGAAAAAAAAATTGCGTTTAAGTTGTTTTTTTATTGATTTTTTTAAATATTTTATAAGATAATGTTTTTCTTAGATCTAAAAGTAGATACTTAACTACATATTTGTCTTTCTTTTGTTACTGCTCTTTATATTAATACTTTTACAAAACAAAAAAGATTTTGTTATTCAACAATGTAATTAAAAGTTATTCCGTAATGTTATTAAAAGCCTTTCTTCTGGAGGTATACTCTTCCGGTAGTTGGTGTTCTTTTTCCGAATCTTGTCTTCAACAAGTCCCAAGAGATAATCAAACGTAGGTATGCTTAACCTACAATAATTGTAAAACTTATCTGGGTCATTTCTAAGTTCTTTAATAAAACTGCCAATGTGTCTTTTTTTATTGATTGGATGAATCCAACAGCTTCTTTCTGGTTTTTCATCCAAGCATTGTATAAATTGCCACAAAATAATAGCTACTTCTACTTCCTCACTTGCCATATCACCCACAATTATGAACAAACTACTTTCCCAAAACTGAACACTTCCCTCAACAAAGAACAAAATACTGCAGACCTCTTCAACTCCCGTGTTCTTACTACTGACGAAATATCAAATCAACCTAGCGTTGCGAGTCAAAATGTATCACCATTTTCCACGATAAAACATTTTGGTTGCGCAACGTCTAGCAACAGAGACGGTGCGCAATGTTTTGTTGCGTTCGGTGTGTGGCCGGGCTTAAAGGGAGATTTAATGGGAATTTTAACTCAACTAGTCCATCCTATGGTGCAAACATTGTTTCTTGCAGGAGATGACATTCTCGAGGATGATAATCCTGCTATACATACAGCTAAATCTATCAAATATTGGTTTGAAGAGCATGAAAAATATGTCAAATATATTATCTTGCCCTGTACAATCTCCACGATTATAAATCATCCAACCACTGTGATCTGTTTAAGCGGATAGATAAAGGAATCGATATCCACCACAGCATCTCTACAAGAACTTTCATGATTTTTCCCTGAAGAATGGTATAATATATTCTTAACAGCTATTTATAACTTATATAATCCAATTCCAGGTGAATCAGGTGGTATTACATGGGAAAGGTGATCCTGCCCCGCATTAATAAAGATTTTCATGATGTTTCTCAGTGTTTCCATTATTTTGATAACCATCTGTATATATACATAAATATATATATATATATATATATATATATATACATAAATATATATATATATATATATATATATATATATACATATATATACATATATATATATATACATATATATATATACATATATATACATAAATATATATATATATATATATATATATATATATATATATATATATATATATATATATATATATATATATATATATATATATATATATACCACTTTTTATTTTCAAGAGGAGAACAAGACTTCTCGTCTTGCGGTATTCGACCCATTGTCTGGAATTAATGAATTTATTACGTGCAAAGACACAGTGGCTTTCGGGATTGACATCTGCTCCTCAGTATCATTACTCATAACTGGTGTCAGCAACTGCATGTGCAATCACCAAACTCCTTGCCATGACAATATGATTTCTAGACGTTAATTTACTTTCAACGGTCGCAATGGCTTTTTATCATGTCTTTCTAGAAAGTCTCACATCTAACCTCAAAACGATGACAGCAGGAGGTATAATTACTCTCATGTTGTTCAATGCAACTGTTAAATTCTTTATTCGACTTTATTAGTTTGATTAATGTTGAGAGACTATTGTTGAAATTATTAAAAGGCAGATTTTAAGTCTTTTAGTGTGTCAATATATAGTAATTAGTGTGAGCTCCATTAGATATGATTTATTTATAGCGAAATTCTTCTTTTTTATTTGGTAACAAACCGTGTACTTGTCTGTTTTAGAGTTTGTTATACACACATTAATTCTGAAAATTCTGATGATCAATTTCCATATAATATGACATTTGAATACCATACGTATTTTACAATCCCAATGAAATATTTTCTTACTCCATTTATACTTTTATACTCATTTATTTATTATCGATTGCTTTATTTGTAAATATATAAATTTTAAGTTTTATTTTAATGAAATTCATATTTTTTTGTCAATATTTAAAAAATTAGATCTTATGAAAAAAGGTTTCAAGAATTTGACATTACGATCGTTGAAAAGGTTTTTGGTTCGAATACTTTGTTCTAGTCTCTATATTTCTTGAGAATGAAAAGAGAATGTATTAATAAAATAGGCACTCAAGAATATAAGAGTGTATAACATTTAATATATGTCTTTCTTCCAGTCTAATTTCATAGAGCTATAGTTTGGGATGGTTTTAAAATGTATTATTAGTTCGAAAAAATAAAAACATTTTATATTCTATACTTAATATTATTTTATATTCTGTAGTTAATATTGTTTTGCATTCTAAAGTCTTGAGAAAGCCGAATGGTTGTCAGATAGGTATTGTTCCGTACAGTAACATGCTTTCCAGTTATTCGTATTTTTAGAGTTAAATATCCAACGATATTCCAGAAATTTTATTCCAATCAATGAAAATAAATGAGAGATTAACATATTGTATTTGTCAGGAACATATGTTTATAAAAATTAGTTGATTTCCAGGCCCTTAGCTTATCCCATTATGAATCTCCATTAGTAACAGGATTTTTCCTACTTACACGGTTATAGATAAACAGAAATTCAGTTCAAAAGAAGAGACACTATTATTGACATTTATATGATAAAAAATGGGAACAAAATATCTGTGAAATTTTCTATTTCAGAAATTGTTGCAGTTTTCCATCAACAACGTGCGATAAAAATAAACTCCAATTAAGTTTGACCTTGTTCCTGTTTACCTTTTCGATTTCCTTAAGAAAAGAAAAAAAAATACTACACACCCACTCATGTCGTTTGATCTAGATTCACTTCACCGGTAGGTAACTGAGACAGAATCGATTTGTACATTTTATTCACAACAACTGTAGATAAAGCAAAATATTAGAATGCATTCATCAATTAATTTTTATTAGTCTATACCGGTGTCTGACAGTTACAACCGAGTGTGCCCTTGCTAACTGAGTATGCCAATTGTCTCCCGAGAGATTTTGTTCAAAACTTGCGACCAAAACTGCATTTCAAAAACTGAGAACTGGATTTGGGATCCAGTAATATTTCCTTGTATTGGTCTTATCTGAAGGGATATAATTTACAATAAACCCTTAAAGTGTACGAGATAACGATAACATTTAAAAGTGGTTAATTTTCCATGTTCTTCAGTTTAACGAGGATTTTCTTGAAACATGTGATGTGGTTATGAAAAAGCAATTTAATTTTCAAAAAAAACCGGATTTGACTCTAAAATTTAGATGCTGACAGTTGCTATCCATTATTTGTTTAGAAGGCATTTTGGTTGAAACTTAGGATGGACAAAGAATAGCAAAATTTTACTTAGGAAAAAAAAGTTTAGTTCTTTCTATAAAATATATAAAACGCGAAATGTTAATTGTGTATTCATAAACGATAGCATATTTTCAAAAAAAAAATTAAGATGCTTTATACGTATGTGATAAATTTAATATTTGATATATTTATAAATTCATGCGCAAAACATTTAGATATAAAGTATTAAATAATTAAAATTATCGTATATTCATAAACGATAGCATATTTTCAAAAAAAATTAAGATGCTTTATACGTATGTGATAAATTTAACATTTGATATATTTATAAATATATGCGCAAAATATTTCGATATAAAGTATTAAATAATTGAAATTATCGTATGTTCATAAACGATAGCATATTTTCAAAAAAAAAATAACATGCTTTATACGTATGTGATAAGTTTAACATTTGATATATTTACAAATTTATGCGCAAAACATTTAGATATAAAGTATTAAATAATTGAAATTATCGTATATTCATAAACGATAGCATATTTTCAACAAAAGTTATTAAGATGCTTTATACGTATGTGATAAATTTTACATTTGATAAATTTATACATTTATACGCAAAACATTTAGCTCTAAAGTATTAAATAACTGAAATTATCGTATATTCATAAACGATATTGTTTTTGCTAAAAGAAGATATAAACTGACATACGATTGTGTATTAGGGTGAAAGGTGTGTGCTATCAAGGAGTTTATAGTATTTATAGCAGGTCGATTTCGGCTGATACTCCAAGCAGAGATTTCCTGGAATTTTGAAATCTGGCAGAATTAGATTACAAAGCAGAAAATTTATGCTTCCCGTATTTTGTGAATGCAAAAACTTAAATACCATACTATAAAAGACATTGTTTGGGGACTGCACATAAAATGTGAATCACTCGTCAATTGTGTAATTCTTCTCTTTCACCACCCCCCTCCCATATCGGCTCTTCGTGAGTCAGCTGCGAGCTGTCTGGCAACAAATAGGCAACTCTTATCAGTGTGATGTTATAGATAAGAATGCTACGGGTTTTCGTGAAAAGTGGGTTGTAAACGTGATTTGCAAATCAGTTTTTCTGCAAAAGATGGGCAAAATGATCAATCAGACACTCTTATCGCACTTTTAAAATCAGAAAATGCAGGTGATGTGAATACAAACAAAAAGAAAGCGGGAGAAAAAACGTAAAATGAAAAGTGTGGGCACATTTATTTCATGATACTTTAAACAAGTTGGGAAGTTTCACACGATTTAAAAAATTAAATAAATAGAGGATTAAATTTCTGTTTCAGTAAATTTAAAAATGTGTATACGATATCACGACTGTTTTCAATATCATGACTGGATTTTAAAAAAAATGTGTAAACCACACCTTTTAAGGGTGGACTCATGCAATACAAAATCATGAATAATTTTCAATCGTTTTCTATGTGACAATGACGAATAAAATAGCTAAGATGATAGAAAACATTCATTGAAAAAAATTTTACAGAATTTAGATATACAGAAGGTCGTTTGCCCTTTATGGAAACGATTTTGTAATTTATTTTTACCGTTTGCATTTTGAGAAAAAATATTGGCAACTTCAGAATAATCTTCTGCTTCTGTTTAGTTGTGATTGGAATGTGAAATAAAAGATTTATTTTGCAAAATAGCTCCTAAAATTGATAGATGGCTGGAAGGTTACGTAACTGCACTTTCCGAGGAAAAATATTCGTATCAACAAATTATAAAGCAGTGTAAAAATCGCAGTTATGGCATTTCAAACAAAGGTATTTATAATATATTAAATTTGAAAGGGAAAAACCGTTTAACTGAAAGTAAAAATGAAAACATGATCACCAAACCTCATCCTTTGACTGTTCGAGTGCAGGTAAATATCCAGAAAGTGAAGTCTCTTAAAGAAAATCCTAAAAGAAAATCCGCCGACTCCAAGATCCATTGCATCGAAACTAGGTGTTGTGTATCGCTTTATAATTAAAAAATATATATAAATTAAATATACAATGAATTAAATACCTTAATAATTTTTTCCACCTATTGTTTAACTTTGATGAGTGTCATTAGATTAATATTCGCGCGGATTAATTGTGGTGACATTCATGAAAGTTGAGCAAATATAAATCATGTTTTATGTACTATAAATGTAACATGCAGGAATTTAATGTATTTTACTGTTTGATTAACTGACAATTTTCAATTTATTTAAATTTTTTTTTCATGTGAATTGACTGACTCAAGGTAAAGTTTTTTTTTTTTAATTAAGCTTTGTTTAGTCTTTTTATTAATTTTTCCCCTTTGTATTTTTAAGTTTTATACGCTAAATTTTTTTCTTTTTTTATATATATATTTTAAATTATCACGTATTGGTTTGAAACACAGAAGTGCTTCTCGAGAATCTTAAAAAAATGGCGATACAGTTTCTTCAGTTGCATTAAAAAAAAGAGACGATTTTACCCACATTTGCAAAGAAATGTACTGATAAGAGGTACACGTGGGGCTCCCCCATATGTTTGTACCCGGATGTGAGAGGGTCAGACGCTCTTGGACATGCTTGCGGCCAGTAACAGCACAGATGATGTAATTAAAAGTGCCACATGGAATGGACTAAAAAAGATTATAAAAAGACTGCACACAAAAAATAATTGAACTTTTCCTTTTTCCTGGTTGTCTGGCTGACGGAAGCTCTAGCTGGATGTCTCTGCCCTAATCAATGCTGCCGGTTGTTCGGAGCTGACGAGAACTTTCGAAGAACACTATTATGAAGAAGATTGAGTAAAGACCTGGAGCTGGAGTAGATTCTTTCCCGATGTCAGATGAAGATTTAGTTACATTAAGTTTTATTATAGGAGATTTATTACACAACGCAATACTAACCACTATACGTTTTAAATATAAGGAATAAGTTTAAAATAATTAATACTCATTGTTTGATATAAATAATTAAATATTGCAATAAAAGTATAGATAAAGCACTAGGCATGTCTTTTGGCACTGTAAGTAAAATCATTCACAATCATTCACTGTAAGTAAAATCATTCAAATCATCATGTCAGATGAAGATTTAGTTACATTAAGTTTTATTATAGGAGATTTATTACACAACGCAATACTAACCACTATACGTTTTAAATATAAGGAATAAGTTTAAAATAATTAATACTCATTGTTTGATATAAATAATTAAATATTGCAATAAAAGTATAGATAAAGCACTAGGCATGTCTTTTGGCACTGTAAGTAAAATCATTCACAAAGATTTGAAGTTAAAAAAAGATATTTAAACCTAAAATTCATCTGCTTTTGCCAAAGTATGTTGCTGCAAGAAAAACAAATTGTAGAAAATTATAAGAAAAACACCAAGATGCTGAAAAATGGAAATTTGTGATAACACTCGATGAGGCATGGGTGTATTTAAGTGACTGTAATAAGAAAAGATCAATTTTCTGTTGCTGAACTCACGGGAATGACCGTACGAAATGGCTTCGTCAGTGTACAGAAAAGTTCCCAAAGGGATTCATGATTGTTGCAGGATTTTGTTACAACGACAAATTAAAAACAAAATAGCCTCAAGTATAGAAAAAATTAATTCTCTCTACTATCAGTAGAATATTTTAGAACCAATTTTTGAAGAAATTCCAGACTTATATGGAAAGGACATTGATAAAGTTGGGTCTCATATGGAGAAAACCTCTAGTCACACGTCTAAATCAACTGAAGCTTATTTAGCTGAGAAAGAATCAGGAACAGGAATATATGTATCCCATTTAAGGAAATACCTGCAAAACCACCTGACGCTTCCCGAATGGATTTTTGAGCTTTCGGTTTATTAAAACGAGCCTTAGGTAAACGGCATCCAAGAACACCGAACGGACTTTGGAAAACGATCCAAGAGGAATGGGATAAAACTGACATGACAGTACTAAGAAAAAGTTTACTTTCATGGAAAATTCGAGCTAGAGCTTTTATCAAGAACCATGGCTATCAGACAGAAGCAAATCAATGCAAAAAATACGGCATTTATCCTTTAAACTTAACTATGAAAACCGTTTCCATAAAGTGAGAATGACCTTCTGTATTATATGAATTTTATTTAAGTCGCTTGAAAATTCAGTCTTTACTAAATACAAAAAAATATCAATCCATCAAGATATAAATCACATGACCTTATCCAAAAATTCTTATTTCTTAACAAAGGTATGAAGTATGCAGTTTCAGTTATCTTTATTAACTATTACACTTGAAAAGATGATAGTAGCCGTGCAGAAAATTTAAGGTACATACATGAATATTAAGAGAATTTATAATCAATATATTTACATATTGAACATGCTAAGAGAATTTATATTCAATAAATTTTAAGGCAACCCAAAAAGTATTTCAGCTCATTACTTTCTTACTGTTACAATCATCATCTTTTTTAATAGTTATTTTAAGTTAAAGGGAATAAATTTTCAAAATCTGCATTTCGTAAAATGTTCAAATTTGTTTTGCTCCTGTACAGCTTGCATTATACACACATACAATGTTCGTCTATACAAGTACATCTTGGAAAATAGTTGGACAATTATTATAAATAAGTATGAATGTGTGCATTCCACGTACATTATTATAAACAGAGATAGATATGTAGCTGTAAAAATATAGTGGTATGTAGTGATAAATTGATGAGTTCAAACGCAAAATATGCACTCTAAATTGTAGCGGTAAAAGAACTTTTTAGAGTTAAAATGGAAAAAAATACGTTTCAATTGATAAGAAATCAAATCTATATCAATAATCACTTTTCATACACAAAAGACTATATAAAAAATGTTATATTTTTTGAGAACTATTGCTAAATTTGCATCAGTTTCAAAATGTCTTCTTTAAACCTTCCTGGTTAATTAATGTTATATATATATATATATATATATATATATATATATATATATATATAATTTCTGCAATAGCACAAATAACAGTGTTTTAATTTTAAAACAAGTAATTTTTGTTTCGTGCTTTTATTGTGTACACTTTTATATACACTTAAAAGAGATCATAATGAATTTTCATTTCCTAAGGGCAGATAATAGTTTTATTTAAAAATTTATTTTTATCTTTAAAAAATCATCTTTCATTTCATAGGTGATCTGGCGCGAAGTGCACACGAGGCCTGCCATTCAGCTTTTTCAGATATTTATAATGTACAGGAATTTGTCACATTAGTTGGTGAGTATGAATTTCCTTATATATGTCTTTTAGGAGCCCAGTAATTGTTCTTGTATGGGTATGCTGTAGGGATTGCAAAAGAGTACCAGAGAACAATGCATCCGGGTACACGGGGGAAATTATTAGAACCGAAAACCCAGTTCTCATTTAAGATTAAAAAACAACATATCATTTAGGAAAAAGATTTTTACCATGTTTCATAATTAATCCCCAATTAGATCTTTGGAACCCTTTGTTGTTGTTGTTTCTAATGTCCCCTGGCTAGAATTTATTCCAGACCAGGCTATATCATATAGGCTATAGGAATGAGGAGAGCGGGTCCGGTTTATAATGGCACCACCAGGGTTGGAATCCGATTTAGCCAGGTGCCACCTCAATTTTCCCCGAGCAACTCCCAGAGGCGACATCTGGGGGGTTCGTACACTCTGGCACCCTCTCTGACCTCGTAGAAGGACTTTCCAGTCTACGGATTTAACTTGCCCATATCCGGCTTAGACACCGAGGTATTTAATCGCACTGGGATTCAATCAGAGGACCCTTAGCACCGCAAGCCGATGAGCTACCTCTAGGTTACCTCGAGCCCGGAACAATTTCGCCCAAGCGCAACCACAGTATTAACTATTAGATCATCCTCAACCATATCAGAAGTCAATACATTCTTTTAGTCAAAAGTTGTGCCGTCGAGTGCCATATGGTTGTTTTGAATTATTTCATAGAAAATTTACAAAAGAAATTTTTCTTATTGCAATTTTAGACAACAAAAATAGATTGCATTTTATATTATTTAAAATTATACGTTTTCGAATTTGTATTCTGGTGGTGAATAGGAAGTAAAAACATAAAATCTCAGAGAATTTGTTAATTTCGGGTTTTAGGATCCATTTTCGTAAATGAACTTAAATTAATATAGATAAAAGAGTAATAGGTTTTTAAATACATTATAAACCGAAATTCCTTAAATTAAAAATAAATATAGTTTTTCATTAATACTTACGGAAAATGTTTTGTGGTTCATTTATTATACAAACCCAGGTAATACCCAGGTACACGGTGTTGGAAAAATTTGAGAACCGAAACCTGGTTCCGAATTTTTAGTCCGGTTCTCCAATTCCTAGTGTGTTGGGAATGAATTTGACAGTTAAACATTATGTAGAATGTTTGACAAAACTTACTGCATTACATACATGCATACATACAAACAGATAATATATATATACACAACACACACACACACACATATATATATATATATATATATATATATATATCACTCTGGGAGCTTTTGGTTCATTATCGACCGACACATTATCATAAATGATCACTGCAAAACGGTTTAATTTTCTTTCCAATTGTAACCATAAATTTCCTTAAAAAAATTGCGGGATTATCGAAGAAAAGTTAAAAGAATGAAAACACGGGGGACTTCTTAGAGAAATTATTAATTCTTTAAGAACAGAAAAACAATCTGAAACCTACAGGACAAAATATTATAATTGTAGAGAACAAAAACGCTTCTTTTTGTGTATAAAAAGTGACTTTTTCGATTTAATTACTATTTTCGTCTGAGAGACAGATAAAAAAAGGGGATGTATTGGGAAAACATAAACATTACAAAACAAAGGAGAAATTATTTGAAAAGTAATTACACTTTATCCAATTTTAACTGGGAAGTAATTTAAATAATGTATTTGCGATATTAAAAATGTGAAAGCAGTATTACAAATTCAATTTCAGGACCCTTTCCATTTTTAATTATTCACAAACATAGTTTTCTCTAGAATTCGAATTACCTGTCTTATTCATAAGCTTTTTGAATAACTTTTTCAATTAAAAAAATAGCCATACAAGCAAGCTATCTAAATTTACCATTAGTTTCGAGAAAATATTTGGTTAAATAATAGCCAGATTATTTACCTAAATATTGATATTTATTATCAATGCATATACGGTATTTTTCACAGTTAATATTTTTATTAAAGAGTATAATTATAAGGATATATATATATATATATATATATATATATATATATATATATATATACACTGAATAGCCCAAAAAATAGCACAGCCTTGCGAATGGAAATAACGGAGATATGCAACCAATCAGCGTAACACGATGCGGTCGGCAACGCCTATATAAGACAACAGGTGCCTGGCGAAGCTGTTAAACTGTCAATTATATCATCATCATTCTGACTTTTGCAATATGAATCCCCGTTGCGTTAAATGCACCGGGAATCATCACACAAGTAAATGCACACTTATTAAATCGAAAAACACCACAGCAAAATGCTGTAATTGCGGAGGCGATCACCCAGCCAGTTATAGAGGCTGCCCAAAATTTCCACATAATTCATCAAAAAAGAAAGATAAGAAAACGAAAACACCAACCACCTTTGGAGTGTCATATGCTGACTTTTTAAAAAACGTAATTCCCCCAAATAATTCAAATGAAACTCAGCTCCCAATTCATAATAATTCTCAAAACTCTGAAATCTGTAACGATATTCGCACCAATGAAATATGGAAATCCCCGAAGTTAACAAAAGTCCAGTTACCTTTAACTTTATCAAAATTATTCAAGGAATCAATGAAACTGTTCCCGAAATCCAGAAGTAACTCGATTTACAAGATTTCCATGAAATCTTTAATCTCTCTATTCTAAAAAGAACTAACTGCCGCTGCCGCCGCCGCTGTCAAAAGCTTGTCACGCTATCTCCTCCGAAACCACTGGGGGTATGGGGTCGAGACCGATACCAATCGATGCAGAACAATGTGGGGAAGAAAGTAAGACATGTCTCATATTCGTCGGACTTTAAGTTTTTTTTATTTTTTATTTTATGTTTTGTGGGAAAATATTGACTTTTTCATGTTCAGATTACGATAACTCGCCAAAAAAGGATCGTAGAATTTTTTTTTTTTTTACAATCTAAGACTACAGACATTTCTCCTTCAAACAAGACCTCATTTGTTTAAAAATAATTTAAAACAGACTGATATTTTTATTAAAATTGAAAACCCTTTTTTTGGAAAAATTTATGCGTTTCGAGATATATAAATTCGATGCTCTCAGACTTATTATGCTACAAAGAAAATATGTATATCAACTGGAAGATGAAAGCTTTCTCATTCATATAAACTTCATTTCAAGTCTCTATCTTAAAATTTCGATTTTTAATTGAATTTTAAAGAAATACTTAAAAAAAATCTCATTCGTTTCCTTTGAAAGAAGATCCAATTTTTCACCCATTCATCCATTTCGCCGGGCTTCATCCATTTCGTCGGGAGTGGGAGGGGGGAAGCTTCAACTGTAAACAAACGAATGACTACTCAATCGCTGTAAAAAACTATTGAGTCATTCATTCACTTGATTCACCAGAGGAGCGAGCGTAGCGAGGCTAGGGGCGAAACCCCTAGTAACTTAAAAGAATGTCTTCTTAAAATGAAAAAAACTAAATCCTTTAAGGATAAATCTCTAATTTTGTATGACTGCCTTTTGAAAAGCAATAAAAAATAACGTTTCTTTTCAATTAATTTTATTTGAAATTTTTCTCGTTTTATTTTTATTCTTTCTAATGCTCAAATGTCCTCATTGTTCACAAGTTCATCATTGTTGTGCTGCTACGTTGACGGGCTCGGCCCATGTAACGTAGTTACCCCAGTTTTCCTATCAAGCCTATTAGGCGCAGATGTTAGATCGGCTCCAGTTGCTACAATGGCAGGTTTCACGATTTATGTGACTTTGAACGTGGTGGTGTAGTCGGCGCACGAGAGATGGGACATTAAATCTCCGAGGTAGAGCGATGCAATTTGGATTTTCGTGCAAGAAAATTTCACGCGTGTATAGTGAATAAGGCAAAACATCAAATCTCCGACAGCGGTGCGGCCATAAAAATACCTTGAAAGAACTGGATTGTCGATGACTGACGAGAATCCTTAAAAGAGATAGATGTGCAACACTTCCTCAAATGGCTGCGGATTTCAATGCTGGGGCATCAACAAGTGTCAGCGTGCAAACTTTTCAATTGACCGTCATTGAAATAGGCTTTTGGAGCTTCAGGCCCATTCGTTTACCGTTGTTGACTGTGCGACCCAAAGTTTTACGTCTTTCATGGGCCCGCCAACACTTCCATTGGACTGTTCATGAATGGGGAAACACGTTGCCTGGTCTGACGAGTCATGTTTCCAATTGCATCGGGCGTATGGACGTGTACTGGTATGGAGACAACCTCATGAAGCCTTGGAACGTACATGTGAACCAGGGACTGTCCAAACTGGTGAATCCTCTGTGATGGTATGGGGCTTGCGCAGTTGGCGTGATATGAGGTCCATGATACGTCTAGAGACGACTCTGACACTGACTGGTACATAAGCATCCTGTCCGATCATCGACACCCATTCATGATTATTCCGACGGACAATGCGACCCCCCCCCCCACGTCTAGAGTTGTACCGAGAGGCTCCAGTAACACTCTTCTGACTTTAGACAGTTCCATTGTCCACTTAAATCCCCAGGCATTAACATTATTGAGCATTTATAGGATGTCTGGAAACGTACTGTTCAGAAGACACTCCTTCTCACTACTATGGATTTTAGGACTGCCCTGTAGGATTTATGGTGGGAATTGCTTCCAGGATACATTCAGACATTAGTTGAGTCCATGCCACGTCGTGTTCCGGCATTACTGCGTGCTCGTGGGGGCCGTACATGATATTAGGCAGGTGTACCAGTTTTCTTGGCTCTTCAGTATATATATATATATATATATATATATATATATATATATATATATATATATATATATATATATATATATATATATATATATATATATATATATATATATATATATATATACATATATATATATATATATATATATATATACATATATATATTTATATATATATATTTATATATATATATATATATATATATATATATATATATATATATATATATATATATATATATAATACATACATAGATATATATCCACGTATTAGGTTTTTCCATTAATGTTATATAGAATTCAATAGACTTATTTAATTCATCAAATGCCATATATTTAATGCGGTGTAATTTTGAAAGATTGAAATATTGTTTTAAAAGTCAATTTACGTTGTCATAAATTCTACAATAAATGTAACTAGAAAGCACATTTTTCATTAATGGAATGTAATTTTTAATGGTCATGGTTTAAATTTCCTGGGCCCTCTAACCGGAATCTATTTCCTTTTCGATTAAATAAATAAAAAATAAAAATCGCTAAGTGCTTTTACATACATATACTGAAAAAAAACCTCCGAGTCATGAAAACTGACACATGAGATTCCACTGAATTTTGTGGGATTTAATAAATCTAGTTTTATATTGCATATTTTTAAGGGAATTATGTTTCAGTATTTATTTAAATCTGTATTTGCATATTTAAAATAGACAACTGATCTGGGATTCTCTTTAAAAGAAAAGCATTATAAAAGTAAACTCTTCAATTTTTATACGAAGTAGTTGGTATTAAGACATCTTTGCCTTCTTGTTCTCTCGCAAAACAATTACACTACGGACAAAAAGCAAGTTCTGTATGGGAAAAATGACACTGATTCAGATTCGTAAATTGCAGAAATTAAGTATAAATATATTCTCACAAAATTAAATATTCGATTACGGCCTGTAACATATTATTTGTTGGAATACAGGAAATTGCCAGAATATGAGGCGATATCGTTCATCGCCGAGTGTAGATTTTTTTAAAATTAACAAGAACACATAAAAAAAATATTTTAATTTTGTGTCTCTGAAATATTTACTAAACGTAATGGAGTTATTAAAAATTATAAGTCTATTTAGATTAGATAAGAGCCTAATATCAGATAAATGCTTTTATTTTCTTTAGAATGACTAGTTTTGGAGTGCTGTTATCGTTTAGCCAAAATTTACATGCATTGTCAAAAGAGTCGTATCTTTACTAACTGTCTTTTAAATAAATAAATAAAAAATAAATAACTTTTGTTATTTATAATTTACAGACACTTTATGTTACTGTATATATATATATATATATATATATATATATATATATATATATATATATAACGTTAATTAAAATATTTTGAAATATTTGAAATATTACCAATTTCTATAAAACCACACTATAGAGGAGACTACATTTTTGTAGTAGCAATAGCATCACAATCCATGTATTGTCGAATACTTTTCAATTTTCTCCAAAATGTTTTAGACAACATTAAAAAAAAAAAATAAGAAAAAAAAATGTTTGTCAAATTTGTTTAATGACACTGTCATAAAAACAAGTTTTAGTTGTATGATATTGTCTAACTCTTCATTTCTTTATTATCATAAACTGTTTTTATTTGTGGAACGTCGGAATATGCCCTAACCCACCCAACCCTCCCCTCCAAAAGATACGCCCTCCCGGTTTGTAATGCACTTTCTTTTTACCCACTTATAAGCTGTAGTGTAGATTGAGGGAGGGAAGGCCAAGTTCGCTCAGAAGGGGTCAACTTGCTTTGTAAGCCATTAGGGGAGGGGTAGCTTGTGAAAGGGACAGCCGACAATCTGTCTGTGGATAAATGGATTCCGCCTTTATTGCTTTATTTAGCTTTATAAGATAAAACCTTTAGATAGGAGAGTAATGCATGGCTGACCTTTATAGGGTAACTTTTTTAAGCATGGTTTTCAAAAGGCTGCGAGATCTTGTTCGAATTCAATTCTCAAAAGTTTTGAGTTCAGGAATATTTACGTTGTTCAACGTATTAATCAACATGACGTTACCCAAAGAAAGAACACTTATATTTCTCTCTCTCTGTGTACTTTTTAAGCATAGTTTTCAAAAGGCTGCGAGGTCTTGATCGAATTCATTTCTCAAAAGTTTTGAGTTCAGGAATATTTACATATTATATATATATATATATATATATATATATATATATATATATATATATATATATATATATATATATAATATACACACACACAAACGAAGATTTAACCTGTTACTGTCATTTATAGCCCTAGATACCAATCTAAAGTCATTATTTCGTTCACGTCAGCTTTTAAGAGTTTTTGATTCACTCTCTATTTAAACCGGAAAGGAATTACATTTTATAATTAGAAGGTTTTAATGAAATTAAATTTCAAAAGCTTCTTTTCGTTTAAATTCATTTAATTTTTATGAATTTTTTAATAAAAAGATGCTTATAGTTGAGCTCCCGTTATCATGTTCATGAATTTATTAAAATTTCCATGCTTTACAAATCCGCTTGTAATAAATGAGAATGTTGACATTTTGTGATTTCTAAACATAAGGCAAAGAAAATGGAAGAAAAAAAATGTAATACGAAGCTTCAGATGTTTGCTCTCATGAAGTATATTAGAAATAAGATTTCATTTAGAAATCACATATATACCTACTTTTAACAGAGTGAAATTTAATAGCATGCAGAATATGAGATAAATTTCCCCGTTATTTGCTGGAACTGCTTTTAGATATAAAGAATAAAAACACATGAATAAACATAACATAAAGGTATTATCGATATATTTACCATACAGTTGCACGCAACGACAAACTGTATATGTTTTTCATTTTGCACAACATATGCGAGCACAACTTTTCTCATGAATAAATAAATTTGAAGGTTTTACGTACACAACATTACACTGCAATTTCTCTGTCTCTCTCTCTCTCTATATATATATATATATATATGTATATATATATATATATATACACTGTCACAAAAAAATTCATGAACCTAGAAGGAAGCGAGCTACTATCACGAAACTTAACATGTATGTAGTGTATGATCAGATAAGCAAATGATTAGAAATTCATAAGAACATACCATTTATTAAGAAGATATGACATGAAAAAGGTTACAAATCAGTAAGTAGTAAATCCACCTCTGGCAGCTATACACGCCGAAACACGGCGTGGCATTGAATCAGTGAGGTTACCTATGACATTCCTGCGGAAGATCATGCCATAATCTTTGCAACTGGGTAGTTAATTCATCATTATTCTGGGACGGCTGCAGATGCCTTCCAAGCACATCCCAGCGGTGCTCTATTAGCGAGAGGTCTGGTGAACTGGCAGGCCATGGGAGTACGTCATATCCTTCAAGACATTGCTTGGACAGTCACGCAGTATGTGGACGAGCGTTGTCTTTCTGATAAATGGTACCTGGGTGATTTGATAGCATAGGCAGTACAACTGGCGTTAAAATCTTGTCCACGTAACTGCGTGCCGTCAAAGTGCGTTGAAGGACGACTACAGGTAATCTTGTGTCCCAACAAATCGCTCCCCACTCTGTAACACTGTGTAATCGCTGTATGCCTCTCGACAACAAATGCCAGATCAGACCGCGTATCCACACGCGTATGCACCGGTCATCAGCATTGAGACTGAATCGGGATTCATCGCTGAAGATCACACGCCTCCAGTCGGTCACACTCCAACTTGCCCGAGGTCGGCAAAAATCCAATCGACACTGCCTATCATGTGGAGTCAGTGGTAGGCGTCTTAATGGACGTCGGCTCTTTATACCTGCGTAGGCCAGTCGTCTCCGAATGGTTTCCCTTGATACCACCGGATGTCTGGAAGGTGGTGAATGGCGTCGAACCGATTCTAGCGACGTTGTCGTTGCGGACATGGCCACACTTATGATTGCGCGATCCTCGCGCGCATTTGTGTTCCTGGGATGCCCTGACCCTCCGCGACGGTAGTATAGGAGTTAATCACCTAGAAGCAATAGATGCATGCAAGGGTTGGAATACGCAAGGAATACAACGCATTGACCTTACACATACGTTTATTAGACAACCTAAATTTCAATTTACATGTCAGAACTATAGTATTACAATCTGTTTTATGTTAATAATTTTGACGTACAATACCCAGAAGCAGAGGCAAACTATAGAGTCAAATACGATTTTTAGAATCTAACGGGGAGGCACTTACTATCACGGATGTATGCAACGACGATCGTAGCATCGCCGACCGGGACCCAGTATCATCTCCAGTGTATGAAAACGTTGGCAGTATATTGGCACTTCTCCACGGCTATATGGCAGACGAGAGCCTCCGACATCTAACTCTCAGGAACCCAATCTGAAGACCGTCTCCTTTTTTTTTTTTTTTTTTTGCTTCCTCTCGTCCTTAGCGAAGCTGTTGTCCGTTTACAGGGGTCCATTCTAGCACGCCCCTGACTTTCATTGGGCAGTGGGCTGTTTCTCCTTCAGTGGTTCCTATCCCTAATTGGTCCTTTATTATACCGCCTCTGCCGCCTCTGTCCATAGGCTATATAGTACCTCCCCCCACATACGTTTATTTTGTAAAACAACTTTGATTCTTCTCCTCTGACGTTTTTACTGTGGGCCATAAAATAACGACCATCCATCTTGTAAAATATAAACTTCAGATCGCTATCACTGGCCACACCGACAGCTATTCTTCTATTTTTTTATTGTTTTACAATCCTGTATTTGCCCCTGCCTCTGCATCCTTTATGACACATTCTTTATTGTCCACACACCGTGGGGAATTACACTATTTTCACTTCTACAGGTAGACTATCCCTTCCGTGATCCATTGTTGCCAACACCGAGCAACTACCATATCGCTCCTACCGAGGTAGCGGCCGATACGCCTGTTCGACCAACCTGCTTCTCTGAGGCCTACGATACGCCCCCCCCCCCCCTCAAAGTCCAACAATTCTTCGTAAGTCGCCGGTTACGTCTCAGAGGTATCTCTAGTCAAAATACCGTCCATCCAAGTCGACAGATTTGTTTGAATAACCCTATGGCCGGAAAAATCATGCTTTCAAACTCTCCCAGCTGCGCATCTCATGCGCATAGCTCGCTTACCCTTGTCTCATTGGCGTTGAAATTTTAATCATTTGCATATCTCTTACCAGACTACATTCCTGCCAAGTTTCGTGATAGTAGCTCGATTTCTTCTGGGTGCATATATTTTTTTTGTGATAGAGTGTATATATATATATATATATATATATATATATATGTGTGTGTGTGTGTGTGTGTGTGTAACATACAAAACCCGAAAACCTTAACAAATTTATAAATTCTTTAAATTCCCTTGGGCGTAAAGTTAATTTCGTTGTCGTTTAATGAACAAAGCAATTGTAAGTTTCCTAAAAACTAAAGTAGGCAATCAAAGTATCGTCCCTTAAAATCCTCAATCTCTAGCGCAAAGCTTATATAAGAAACCAGATGGCTTCTGTCCCAGATTCCAGGGACTAACTAATAATTGCAAAACTAATAGGTCATGGGACGAGAGCTCGTGAAGTCTATAAAATCTGAAATATGCCACCAAGAACGGATTTTGGCGGGATTCTGTTGCTTGTTAAACACGCTGTAATCTTTCTAGCAGAATGTCAATAAAATACTATTTGCTGATGTGAAAGCAGTTTATTTTTGGTCACTCGACTCGACCACCCCGCTGTGGAATGCCGGTTCCAGTCATCATCCATGGTGCCGGGCCGGTATGTTACATATATATATATATTTTATATATATATATATATATATATATATATGTATATATATATATATATATATATATATATATATATATATATATATATATATATATATACATACATACATACATACATTCATACATACATATATAAATATATATATATATATATATATATATATATATATATATATATATATATATATATATATATATATATGTGTGTGTGTGTGTGTGTGTGTGTGTGTGTGTGATATGACTAAAATTCTGAACCAGCAACCAATCTATTATTGAAAAATATAATTTCAAATTTTTACAATTCAATTTCAGCGTTTACTTTACATAAATTTGTCCTACAATTATCAATTTTCAATGAGCTCGTGTTCGAATCCCGTCTAACACATTGACGTTCCTGGGCTATTCCCTCATATGAAGCGAATTTGGTGCACCTATATGGTGCTCCTATAATAAAGAAGCCAACCAATTCGGTGTATGTATGGGAAAATGCCCTCTGACAACTACCTTCTGCACATGAAGGAAAAATATATAATCAATTTGCTCAAAAATAACTTTTCTTCGAGTAGGGGTTCTACTTTATTGCGTTAGAGAAAAGATGCATACATATGAAGAATAAATTTAATATTTATGTCTGTTCGGAGAAAATGCGTATTTACAAGTATTAGGACACTTGAAATACCATTCACTCTGTATTCTGTTTAAAATGTCGTATCTGCCGTTATTTTAACTTTGCGAAAAGCCGAAAGCGGCTTATTTCGTGCACATATTCGTCGCTATTTATAGAAAATCTTAAGGTTTTGGACTAAAAGACCGATCCGAACGCCTACAGGGCCTTTTAAGTGACTTTTTTTCTCCTAAAGTCTGTCTTTTCAAATTATTCACAATTATAAGAACTCAACGTGATACAAAAAATTTATGTCAAATTTAGAAATGACGAAAGGAAAAAGAAATGACTCGTGGAAATCAATGTATACTATTTTATCAATCAGAGAACGTTTTAAATTCTTTAAATATTTGTTTCAAATGCATGAATGAAAGAAACATAATCCTTATGTTGAATGTATTAAAAGTCATCGAGTCAAATTTTAGAACATTGAAATAATGCCGATATGCATATAACATAAGAATATGTTCCAAAATCCATCATTTCTCCCTTTTTTTTTACACAAAGAAAGGGCCCATCTATACGAATATTAAAGTAAAGAATAAATTTGAGTTCTTAGCGTGGTAATTAGAATGCTTAGCTTAACTGCAGGGAAAATTGTCGAAACGCTCAAATTTTCATTCTTTTTTTAAAAGTGTGTTAGCATACACCCTCTTGCATCATACGTAGTATCATGTATAGTAAATCTTCTATTCTCCCCATTATCTCGGCAAGAGAACTTTGTGAGTTTACTCGCAAATTTTTACCTACGTCAGAGTAGGAAGAAAATACATTTTACTTTCCAGGGATATAATGATATATGGTGTTTTATGAAGAATTGGGCTAAAACGGCTTCTTCAGAGTGTGCATAAACAAGATAAGTTATAACGTACGATTCTTGGAAACATATCCATCATTTGGCGACCAATTCGTGTCCACATGACAGGAGTTCATTTCACGAACTATTTCAACTAAAAGTTGTTATTTCATATGGTTGAATTTGACAGACATTGACTGACACCTTATAGGTTTTCATGAAGATAGGAATCATCCATCTTGTAAAATAATAATAATGTCAATGCCTAGTTTTACCTAAACTCCCACACCTGAACACGACACCAATAAAAGGAAAAGGCAAAAATCATTAATTTCATATTTAATACCTAACTGTCAACAGGTTATATGTACCGCTTGAAGCAAAATTTTTTCCCGTCAAGGATAATTCACACTGCATAATTTGGCAATTTTCTAGTGAATCATCTAGTGTTAGGGCCTGTTCACATAGAATCCGTAAACGTTAGAGTTACTCTTATTGAAATATATTTAACCAATTAAAAGCCTCCAAACGATCAGGCACGAAATTTTTAAGGTATGTGATTGGCTTAAAATATGTTAATACGAGTAACGCTGACGCTGAATGATTCTACGTGAACAACACTTAAGCTGCATTCAGACTACGCTGACGTGACGTGTTGACACGCCCTGACAGCAACGTCAACTGACGTGGGAAAACGTCAGCGTCAGGCGGTGTGTGCACACTACGCTGACGTGTCGTGTCGTGTAGAATTCACGTCCGTTGTTGTTTAGTTCCCACAAGGTGCATATCGTTGCGGGTGGACCTTATAAATAATATGGGGGCACCCTATAAATAATGGCCGATCGATTTATTGTCGCTGATGAGGCTTTCACATTAAAAACATAGTTGATGCATCTTTATAGCAAGAATTCAATAAAGAGCGATGAAAAAATACTTCGTTTCTCCCGAAGGGGCTGCAAGTTGTTCATGGCAATGGGAGAGCATTCATAAAGGCAGAATGGCCCATTAATATTTTTTGTAAACATTTTTATTACTGTTTTTTATAAACAAATTTATCATTTTTGTTGCTATAATTTTGAGTTATTAAAGAATGAAAATAAGTAACCTGTAGTGAAATTTTTTTCTGCCTAGTATTCAAATAATTCAAATACTAAGTAGGTAATTTTTCGTCAAAGACCGTCGTCTGCCTATAATATTTAATTGAAAGTAACTATCAATAAAAAACTATATATAAAATTATAAATACACATAAACTAAGCTCATATAAATTATTTTTGATACTTAAAAGATGGAAGTTTAAAAACAAGAAGGGACGAACACCTGTTTATATTGTATTGTTGCACACTCCATTTGTTTACATTTGACAAGATCAGTAGCCACTAATTCATGATCTGTTGCCGCTAATTCATAAAAAAAAAATTTTTAAAAATTTGCAATGAAAAATTTAAATAAAATACTATATTTATAAATGTAAATAATATAAGCACATATAAATTATTTTTGCTATCTAAAAGACGAAAATCGAAAAAAACCGAGGGGACGAACACCTGTTTATATTGTTAAATCACCCCTTCCTCTTTGTTTACATTTTACAAGATCAGTGACCAACTTTACCGCCAGTTATTAAAGAAACCAAATTTTATGCTATGACAATGTTAAGAAAACGCTGGTTTTATAAACGTGTTTTTAAACTGTTTGAAATATTGTTTAAATCAATCAAACGGCCTAAGTTTTGCAATAAATTAGTAAAGAAATGTAAATATTGCCAGCTATTTCCAGGATTCTTCCAATCTCTTCCCATGCTTCATTGCGTGCATATTTACTTCTGTAATCTTTGTTGAAATGGTCAAATAAAATAGGGTATTTCTTCACATGCTCGATGAGTTCTTCCGTATTCATAGCTGACGGCATGACGCCTGCTGACGAGATCTGGGAATTTATATTCGGAGCTGACGTGTCAGTTCCCACGTCACGACACGACAGCGTAGTATGCACACTCCTTTTTAAAATAGTGGGTTTTTTTTTTTCGTAACACGTCAGCTGACGTGTCAACACGACACGTCAGTGTAGTGTGAGTGCACCTTAAGGCCCGTTGCACAAACGGCGTTTTTATCCGTGGCGGAAAAAATCCATCGACGTCGTTCCAACAGTAGACCACAGAAGTCAATTGGAGCTTGCACACTGGGCGGAAAAAAAAGATCGGTAAATTTTCTGTCGACGGTAGCTTGTGCAGCTGTCGAGTGCCACTGTGCTCCGGCGGATGTTTTGACTACTCTTTGAATGACATCGACGGATTTTTTTCCGCCACGGATAAAAACGCCGTGTGTGCAACGGGCCTTAGGTCCTGTTCGCACAGAATCCATGAGCATCAGCGTAAATTTTTTTTAACCAGTTATATACCAATCATTGACCTATTTTACCAATCAGCGTCAACGAAATCTTTAACGCTGACGCTGAAGTATTCTATGTAAACAACCCTTACGCTTTATCCGAGATTAACAGATGTAAGTGACATGCAAATCTATGTTGTTTTCAGGAATTTGGTACCTGCTGTTTCCTTATTCTATTAATATTGCGTTAAATAAAGCAAGGTTTCAAGTTTTGCTGGCCTTGGAGGTGGTCGGTCAAAACTCAGGTGGCACAAGGGGGTGGGTGATATTGGTTCTCCTATGAGGTGTCTCCATTGAAAGCAACCAATGCACAAACAACAAACAACCGTTTTGCTGGTTGCGAGAATTTCTTTCGACACGTTTAAGAAAAATATTTGTGTCGTCGAGAATATATTTGAATACTTGTTCCAAAATATTTACTCTAGAAAAATTTGATAGTATGTGATTAATCTATAAAATTAATTAGGACGGGAATGAGAAACAGCATTACTAGGCATACGTAAATTTCGCAACAAAAAAAATACAATTATATAAAATTCCGCATTTATTCGCAAAAAAACATATATTCAAAAATTTCCCATTTATTAAAAAAATTACAATTTTACTTTCTTGGCTAGGTAAGTATCAAAATTCTTAGTTAAAAGCTTACATTGTAGTAGTCTCCACATTATGTTCCTTAAGTATTTGCCTTCTGTCATTAATTACTATGTTATACGTACTAAAATATCTCAGCATCTGCTCTGTTAACGTCACTATAGAAGCTTTGTATAGATGTCTTTGCAAAATTAAGGTAGCAGCATTTCGTTGCAGTTGAAATCTGTATAACATTAACGTAAGTCTCTTGGTTGACTACTGTAAGTCGCTGAAAGATCCTTGACTTTGGAGCTCAAGAGACTTTCTTAAATCTATTAAATTGTTCCACAAAACTTGATGGTTTATTTTTATAGTTATATTTTTAGGTACGACTCCGGTACGAACAAACTGTCCGGTGAAATTCGGAGAAAATCCAAAGGAGAGTGTGGCTACGTGATGGGTAGGTCGAATGGCTAGGGCGCTGGCATTCGATTCAGATCCTGTGGGTTCAAGTCCCACTGTGGGCATGGGTGTTTGTAGCCGTTCGGAATCGGCTTTAAACTGTAGGTCCCGATCTAATGAGCCCTAGTGTAGCAAAACGTTGACCGTAGTGCTCCAAATCAAACCAAACACAAGGAGGGTGAGATTTCTCAGTTGAACACCGCGGATGGTCTTAGTTAAGCAATAATGCTAACAAATTATTACTATTATTACCCAATTTCACTAAAAAAGCCGTTTACCACTGAGTTTTCACCGAAAAGTAGTAAAAAAATAATTTCCCCATTTATTCGTTCATATCGGTAAATTTCGCATACATTCGCGTCTATTTCGTAAATACGAAAATTTTGTATCCCTAAGCATTACGTTTATAAATAGACATCGGATGTTTAAACAACCTTTTTCGAATCTTGATGGTATGATTTGAAAAGGAGATACTCTAAATTTTTTTAGCTCAGTGATAACCTGAAAAAAAAGCACAGTGATATCCCCTTCCCCCTAATTTTGAATTTTCGTAAAATCGCCAATCATGCTCAAATAAAACCTCTATCTCTCTGCTGTGCGGGTTAATGTCATTATGTTGTTCACCGTTCACCGAAATTCCCAGTTGACGTTTAAAGTGCAGCTAAAATTGAAGGAACTTAAAAGAAACGAAAATCTGTAAATTTCATTAATTTGATTTTTAATGTTTCAATATATTTGTTTTTTGTTGGACTGCTCAAGTATGCTTTTTAGTACACGTGTTTTTTGGGGACATATTTTAGTATGAATTACAGCTCTCAAAATCGGATTTTCTGTTTTAGGATTTTTTTTTATTATTTAATTATTCTATTATTTAATAAGATTTTTAATGGAATGTTTCCCTTATGTTTTAATTAATTTACAAGTATGCTAAAATCCCTTTTTAAATTAGTTTTTGTCTATATTCATACAACCTTTATTTTCTTTGAGCTGTGAACTCAGAATTTAGAATGTATACGTGAAGATAGATAAATTAGTTCCTTTTAATAAATGCAGATATTGCATGCAAACAGCATTCCTTTTCTCTCTTTTTTTTATAAATATTTCTATAAATGACAGAAAAAAAATAACGGTTTCAATTGTTAATGAGTTTGAAAACTGCAAATTTGTAATTCATTGTGGTTGTTTTTACTGAAGTCATTTGTTGAAACAATTAAAAGGGATTTTGAAAAGTTTAATTCAAATAACGCTGAATGGAAAAACTCAATGAAGAAATTTACACTGTTCATCACATTGTAAATTGTATATTTTAGAAGTGAAAGTTAAATTATCATAAGGAAGTCTGACATCATATGGAAAAATAATGCATTTAATGACAGTTGATACTATGTCTATTTTACAAATTTTTAAAATAAAAACTTGGTTTTAAATTAAAGTGATAGAATTATAATAAAAAAACTTCCTATTCTCAAAAAAATTTATTTAAATAATTTGCATAAATAAAATATTGTACGCATTAAATACCATAGTATTTTTTACTTCATATGCCGAAACAATGCATTTATTGGTAGTTCCTACTCTATCTATTTTACAAGTTTTTTAAATAAAAACTTCTTTCTAACTGTAAAGGAATAGAATTATAAAATAAGAACTTTCTAATCACAAACATTTTAGTTGAGTAATTTGCCTCATTTAAATGTTATACGTATTAAAAACCATAGAATTTCATACATCCTTTGACGAAGCAATGCATTCATTGACAGTTTACATTCTGTCTACTTTACAATTTTTGAAAATAAAAACTTGGTTCTAACTATGAAGGAATGGAATTATAAAAAAATGTACTTTCTAATCATAGAAATTTTACATGAATAATTTTCATAATTCAAATCCTATACGCATTAAAAACAGTAGTATTTGATGCATTATATGAAGAAACAATGCATTTAATGACAACTGATACTCTGTCTATTTTACAAATTTTGTAAATAAAAAAATAGTTCTAACTATAAAGGAATGGAATTATAAAAAATGTACTTTCTAATCACAGAAATTTTACATGAATAATTTTCATAATTCAAATCCAATAGCATTAAAAACAATAGTATTTGATGCAGTATATGACGAAACAATGCATTTAATGACAGTTCATACTCTATCTATTTTACAAGTTTATTTAAATAAAAATTTCTTTCTAACTGAAAAGGAATAGAATTATACAAAAAGTACTTTCTAATTCTAAATTTTTTTTTGAGTAATTTGCATCAATTAATTGCTATATGTATTAAAAACCATCGTATTTGATTCATCCTATGAAGAAACAATGCATTTATTGACAGTATCTATTTGGTCTCATTTACAATTTTTTTAAAAATAAAAACTTTGTTCTAACTATAAAGGAATAGAATTTTTATAAAAGTACTTTCTATTCACAAAAATGTTTGAATAATTTTCATAATTCAAATACTATACCCATTAAAAACTATATCATTTGGTGCATCTAGTGGTCCTTAGTGTATAAAAAGGCTTCCCTCAAGTTGATGGGAACTCAGTTTGGTTCCAGCTGGGTGCATGTTAACTCGCTTGCTGTGAATAAAAGTCTCGTTTATCTAAATTGTGCTCTCTGTGTTAATCCCTCGATCCGTCTACGTGACAATATGACGAAACAATGCATTTAATGACAGTTGATACTCTGTCTATTTTACAAATTTTGTAAATAAAAAATTAGTTCTAACTACGAAGGAATGGAATTATAAAAAATGTACTTTCTAATCACAGAAATTTTATTTTAATAAGTTTCAGAATTCAAATGCTATACGCATTAAAATCCATAGTATGCCGTGCATCATATGACGAAACAATGCATTTAATGACAACTCTGTCTATTTAACGAATTTTGCAAATAAAAAAATATTTCTAACTACGAATAAATGGAATCATTAAAAAAGTACTTTCTAATCACGGAAATTTTATTTGAATAATTTTCATAATTCAAATACTATACGCATTAAAAACCATAGTATTTGATGCATCATATGACGAAAAAATGCATTTGATGACAACTGATACTCTGTCTGTTTTACAAATTTTGTAAATAAAAAAACTAGTTCTGACTATAAAGTAATGGAATTATTTTAAAATATTCTTTCTATTCCCATAGTTTTATTTGAATAATTTGTATAATTCAAATATAGTGCGCATTAAAACCCATAACATTTGATCTTTTGTATCCTTAATGTAATGCCTCCGTTCTTCTTCCAATGCAGCACACTCCGCATCACCTTCAGGGTGTCCGCAGCTGGTGGAAACAAATGGACTTCGGGTCCAAGTGGGAAAGGTGTCCACAACCTCTTTCAGGCCGGAACTCTGCAGGGATTCTGTTGCCAGAGTCGTGGGATGCCGCTCTAACGATGCCATTGAATTTCTCACCAGCTGCGCCTCTTTCACCGACGTTAAGAGTAAGTAAATGGGTTCTCTCTCGTGTTATTTTGAGAAAGGCTTAATCGGAAATTACATTTTTTTTTTTGTCATCCACAATGAGGTTAAGGGAGAAAAAGAAAATCCGAAAACCATATGAAATGAGTTAAGGCATATTGCAATGGAAAAAGTACTCAAAATTATTTTGATGTTGGTTGACTTTTACGCAAAGGGTACTTAAATATTGGCTTTATGTTAGACATGATTTAGACACAAATTGAATATTCAAATGTTGATATTTTTAATAATATTAGATCAATACCCGGGCTTCGCTACGGAGTACATTCAAATTAAATACAACGGTCAGTGTAAGCAATTAATGCCGAAAAAAAAATATATATATTTATACAAAAATCGTAGCGGATATTTTTATACACAAAATAATGTAGAAGAAAATATTGAAATTAAATCTAATAGAACATGCTACAGAATATAGTACAGTTTGAGAAACTTTTCTTTTACTGTATTTTAATACTTTTTTGGATAATGTCCAATCGTCTGCCACATTAGAAAGAAAATAAATTGTCAATTTATTTCGTTGCTATGCACGTGACGTAAAATTAGTTTAAAGTATCATAAAAAAAACCACGTGATCATCATTTAATAAATTAAATTCGAAAAATTAATCTTTAAAAATTCACCAAAAACCAGAAATTGGATGCAAAGATTCGAAAGAGATTTCATTTTAAAGGAATTTTTATGATCTTTCTTGTGATTTAAATTTTATAACCCTCGGATTATTATTCTAAAAGCAAAATTTAAAGAATGTTACAAAAACAGCTTAAAAATTTAATTTAAAAAAATCTAAGAAGAATTTTTCAAAAATCTTTCTTAGTGCACCCCTACACTATAAGATGAATCGCCATGCAAAATTTCAATCCTTTAGGTCCCGAGGTTTGGTCTGCGCGTTATCTGTCAGTCAGTCGGTCAGGTACGGAACTGTTTTATATATATAGATTGATTCTTTAAGCAGAAAAATGCTGTTCATGTGGAGAAGTATTTTTCAAAACTATAACTTTCGTGAAACCTTTTTTAACTTAGGATTACATTCCTCCATAACGGTTCTCCGGAAAGCAAAATTTCAGACGCTAAAACCGTCGGTCCGTATCTCGCGAGGTATAATTTTGGCAGCGCGCCAAACCGAGTCTGTATCGCTTGGGCAATCAGTAAACAGTTTATCAGAAAAGTACCAAAATGCGTCAAAATGTTGACATACATATATGTATATATGTATATACGTACATATATATAGATACATATATACATAACACGTACATATATATAGATACATATATACATAACACATACATACATATATACATACAAAAGAGGTAAGCAACGATAAGTAATCCTACTTTAATAACACGCTGTAGTTTCGGTAGAAGAGACTACCTGATTTTTTAATTTTAATTTTAATTCTTTGTAAGTTCTACAGATTTGTAAGTTGAAAATTATACGCGTTTTCGATATGAATTCATAATCATGTCTTCTCTGTATGTATACTTAACTTACGTTTTAGTTTACATAGTACATTACTAGTCACGCTGAGAAAAATGCATTAAAAATTCAGTTATACTTAAGACGATAAGCAATATTATTAACTTATTAATGTTTCCAAACAAAATCCCTAACAATTTTACCACTTTCTTTAATCTGCGTTTACAGCTTGTATCAGACTTGTCTCAGCTTGTATCTTGACTACATTGTTTAAGTAGAGTACGTTGAGGGCCGAATATACAATCGCGTCATCGCTGACATTTGTGTCATAGGAGTGTTTGCAGACGGTATATCAACGCAAATAGCTTACACTAAACATCACAAACGTGATCTGTATCTGTAAAGGCACGTTTGAAGAATCGATCATTGGAATGGGCTTACGTCTATGACCTTTAGTACGGTTGCTTCAAACATGGGGAGAACCTGCGTCTTTCTTGACGTATTTTACACTGCAACTACAACTAAAGAATTTCAAGTATAAGTAAGTAAGAAACAGTATTGTAATTGTCTGAAGAACGTGTTACTGAACGTGTTACTATCACCTTCAACAATTCGCTGGAAACAACACACTAGTCTATCCTAATGAATCAACAACATGGATACATGAAAGACTGATTGTGTTGAATATTATGAGTTGGTAAACAAGGTAATGCATCTTACGTCGTTTTTAGAAATGTGCTCTGATCATTTGCAGAGTATGACTGTATTCCTCATTTACTAACGCGGATACTAAATATTCCCAAGTTCTCATCTACCATGACCATGGTGGGGCTCGTGATTTTAATCCTTTTTCAAACTCTTTAAAGGATCTATGGAAAGTTGAGGCGTTTCTTATAAAATTCCTAGCTTCCAGAGGTATCGTTGAACTACTGCACTGCTTTGTAAACGTATATATATACTACTTGGCAGTATAAATGCATAACTCATTCAGTGTAGAAGATACGAAACAGTAGTACAACATTGGGCACTTTTTATTAGTCAGCGAATAAATGTCCTACTATATTGTCTTATATTAGATAATTATAAATATATATATATATATATATATACTAGGTACTAGATTTTAAATAAGCACCAAGGCGACATTTCTAAAATTAATATTTTTTTATACTTCTCTTTAAAATGGCCCAGACATTGCTGTATTAGAAATTAGACATTGTTTTATTAGAAATATTGTCGAACAAGCAAGCGAAAATCGCAAATCTGTCAAAGAGATAATAACAGAATCCCAGTGGTAAAATAAGTAATATTTATGAACGCAATCGGATCAGATTTGAAAATAACAAAAAATGCAAATAATAACAACGTTGTAGTATCAAAAATACGTCGAATGAATACATTTTCATTAGTGCTCATACCGAATATGCGTTTTATATATTCGTTTATGAATGTTTATTACACATGGGAGACAAAACTAAATTTAATATGTATATATTAAATAAGTGAAGCATATTGGAAGTACAATGTATTGTTGTTATTGTATGTTTGCTGTATATAATGACATTTAGTTGTTTTTTTTCCCTAAAGGTTTCAGATGCCACGGTGACTGGGAAGAAAATGGCAGAAGTTACCTTGTAACAGGTCTTAGAAATACCAAAACTAAATATTGTTTTGTAAGTATATCTGTATATTTTTGAATTTTCAAAGCAAATAAATATGGAAACTGTTTATTATTGAAGATTCTCCTAGTTTCTCAGTAAGAATATTATGAGTTTCTTCAATCGAGAACGATTGCTATTAAAGGAGTTTAGTTTTGGAAAAGCTTAAATATGAATAGTTTCAACATAATAGAGCAAAAATGAATATAAAAAGAACTTAATGCATACAATAATCAATATGAAGAAAGGCTTTCCAGAAAAGACATACTCAGAAATTTACTTTTTAGTAGCAAAACTCTCAACGTTGTAATATCTCGTTATGAACTACTCTTCGTTCAAATTACGTGTTTTTTATAACAACATTTTATGAGCAGAAATTAAGGCTTGTGATTTCTTTTCTTGAAAAGTAATTATCTTGCTCCACTTTCGAAATGAAAATAAAGCCACACATAAGCTTTTTCTAATATAGAGAATTTTAGATTCTTCTTTTACAATTTCATCTCATTCGTTTCTCCTCAATGCTCTTGTTTTTCTTTTTGAACCATTATTGGATGGTTTTAATTATTTACAGTACATATGTGTCATTTCTTAAGGATACATTACATGTCGTTTGAAGGATTACACGACTCAACACATTTTTTTAAAATTTATAATATGACATATAAGTTCTCTACCAAAGATATTTTACTCAGAAACGTGGACACCGAATAAACTTTAAATTTATATTGTTCAATATATTTTACGCCGAAAAATATATCAAACAGTTGAGAAAAATCAAATATTATATAAAAAAATGAAGGGGTAAATAATTAGATTTAAATGGTTTCTGTTTTTTATAGGTATACTGGAGTAATGACAAAACTACACATCTCTCTGGAATCCATGATACATGCCGAAGAACTATTGAACCTGGAATTACTGGAAATTTTACTTTCAACATTTCCTCTGCCGGTATGTTGGGATATTTTTTTTTATTTGATTTCATTTTAAAAATAATTTTAAATTTCTTTTTTATGGTTACTGTAAAGTTCGTGGTAAGTAATATCAAGACATGCAAATATTGGATTTACCCAGTAGGGTGTTAATTTCGCAGGGGGAGATGAAGTTCAGTTTAGCACGTAAAGAATCTTAGAATATTGGCCCTTTTAATGGGACACATTTGGTCTCCTCATTTCAATAGACCACATTTACTGAACGTTAGTCCTACAAATTATTTTAAGATAATGACTCTGATTTTCAGAAGGAATTTGCTACCTTCCATAAAGTTAGATTCGATTCTGGATTGCTAGAAAAAGATATCTAGTTTGGCACAATAAATCACTGGTTATCTCGACATTGAATAAAGTCGACATAACCGTATCATATTCACTTAAGGTCACTGTCTATGTTGAAAATGTCATTTTTTACTATTTTGGTCAATTGCATTTTAATAAGAAACATATAATTCAGTCTTTTCTCTTTACAAAACCGTTTTAATTTTCATTCTACATCAATTAGAAGCAGAGTTATAGCTATTTTAAAAACATCGTCTGCTACAAAATTGAAGTGACAAACAACTTTAAATGCGTTTTTCTGAGAATTATGTTTTTAGCACAAATCTCTACTGTTATCATGATATCTTACATAATAATGCATGTAATTTGATAAAATTTTCAGGAAATGATTTAGATGCTATTATTAATAAAATTACGTACAATAAAATTGATGTATAATAAATAGTTTTCTATTTGGGGTTGTTTTTATAAGGAAAGGAGTGACGAATCGGGGAAAATTTTCATATTGGAACATAAAATTGACTGTATTATATTTACATTTTAAAATTTCTCTTAGATTGAAGGTCATTTTGAAGATAACCGTTATATGTATCATGTGTGAGAAGGAAATTAAAATAATAACATTAGAATTTTGTGCGGAGAGATAGGTGTTTTAGCTAAATTTCATTAAAAATTACTTCAAATTGACGAATTTACAAAAAAGTATGGTATTTGCAGGTAACTTTTTGTTCATTTTTTAATTTTTGAGTGCTATTTTACCATAAAAGACCAAAAAATCCTTAAAATTGATTTTTTTAAAAATTGGCTCCGAACGAAGGCAGTCACATTAAGGAATCTCAGACACAATAGAAAGAGCAGACTGTTTGCTAAACGAGATGGTCTTCAGTATTCAGCAGTTAAATGCTACTATAAAAGAGAAATAAGCCAATCTACATACTTTTAGCATAACTTCAAAAAACTTATGGATTACCCGCCGTGAAATACTTTTAGCAGTGAATAGTTGTAATAAAGGAAGTGCCTATCATTAGAGGTTTGTATGTAGTAACGTTGCGTAACCTTATCTATAACACATTTGGGTAAAACCTTTGTTCTTACAATGCGGGAACACTTGTGAAACATTCGTACAATATACACCACAAATTACTAACTGCTTCTTATCTAGGAACACCATACAGGTGAGACTACATTACTCTCTGGCGCCACCTAAATTGTGACAGAACGCCCCCAGGGGTGACATTTGGATGGTTCGTGTCATCAACTATCCCTCTGACCACATGAACGTTCTGGTCTATCGATTTAACGTGTCCATATACGTCGTAGACATGAAGGTATTCAATGGCACTCGTCGGTTTTCGAAATAAGGCCGAATGGCTAGGGCGCTGGCATTCGGTACCAGAGTCTATGAGTTCGAGTCCCACTGTTGGCATTGATATTTGCAGCCGTTCGGAATTGGCTATAAGCAGTAGGTCCCGGTCTAAATAGACCTCATGTAGCAAATATTGACCGTAGCGCTCCAAACCAAACCAAACCAAACCAAACCAACCAAACGGTCCGAAGCCTAAAGCTCTAGCATTACTTTACTTCGGGCCGTTGATTCAAAACATAAAATTGATATTTATGCTAATTTATTTGCTTGATAGCATTCTTTATAGATTTAAATTGTTCATTTTTTTCACTCTTTATTTTCAGGTCTATGCGACAGTTTACTAAATGGAGGTCCCGAAAACAGATCTCCAGAAATTATCGTTTCCTTTATCCACATCGTCACCCTCGTGCTTTTCTGCTTCATTCTCCTCCGGTGACAGTTATGGTGAACACCAAACATAATCGGGCTAAACATTTTCTTCAAACATAACGGAGATGACTTTTTCCTAAGGATCTCTCAGTGCCTAGTGTAATGAAAAAAATGGCGAGCTTTCGAAAAGCTCTATGAAACACAAACCAAACATCAAAAACTGTCTACCATTATTTTGTACGATAATCCAGGAACGTGCACATGAGTATATATAGATGTTTTGGAAGCAACTTTCGCTAATGTGATTTTTGAAACTAGTCATGTGTATATTCATATTATATTTTCTTTAGAGAAAATGTCCTCATTAACTAGAACTTTCGATGTTTTCAGATTGAATATATATTAATTATAAACTTTGAAATATGAAATCATTTAAATGATTTAAAATTATATACTTAGTACAAACGTATAAATTTATTCACCTTTATTGAGATAAAGTTACATAACAGGGACATTTATTTTTGTGAGTCATTACTGATAATAATGCATAAGTTATATCGGTAGGTAGATAAATATATAAAAAAAAATCTGAGACTGTTTTAGAATTAGGAATTGTAAATCCGTTTTCTGATTACATTAATTTCAAATTGAGAAAGGCATACGATTGAATATGATTCGGTATATGTCGAAATCAATAGTAAATATATTTTTTGAAGGTGAGTTAACACATTGGACTATAAAAGTTTGGCTTGAAACGAGTGAAAATTCTATAAAAATAAAATTAGGAACTTAAAATAGGAGTTTAAAATATAATGGCTATGATAATTTTACTTGCGAACAAGAAACTGCTGTAAAACTACAATTGATTAAAACAGAACTACTTTGTGGATACATAGATAAATTAAACCTTTATATGTTGAGTAAAATGCAAATCCATTCTATTATGCAATTATGCAAATTCATTATGATTGCTCTAGAAAGAAAATAAATGTACTATTATTAATATCTTTAAATATACAAACATCAAGGAACTAGAATCATTTAAGAATGTATAGGGAAACAGAGTGCGCCAAAAGTTCGTAAAAACTTGAAAATTTCATAAAACAGGAAGAAATCATGATAAAGAAGTGCGGTTTGCAAGAAAGGACTCACAAGGAAGTCGGATTTTTTTAGCAGCCAAAAAAAGTTAAAATATTTTTTTAAGTTTAAAAAGTCACCGATAGATGGCGCTTACATGCGTGAGATTCAGCAGAATTATGCAAATCAATCTTTCAATAAAGGACCGTGATACACGAGGATTTGGAGGATCGGCCAAGAAGTGGAAGACCCTCGTTGTCGGAGGGCCGCATTACTGCGGTGGAAACCGTTATGAATAATATGGCGGTGGAATATTCCACGGGGAGTAGCAGTGATCGCAAAGCTGGACCAGTGACTCTACAAGTGACTTTTTAAAATTTTTATTTTTCTGCTAAAAAAAATCCGACTTTCTTGTGAGTCCTTTCTTGCAAACTGTACTTCTTTATCATAATTTCTTCCTTTTTTATGAATTTTTAAATTTTTTACGAAGTTTTGGCTCACCCTGTATATATTTCGAAGCTTAATTTTCTTGTTATAATTTTACTATTTTGTTTTACGCATTCCAAAAATTTAAATGAATGATTATTTCTAATAATTCCCCTGGAAATAAAACTGCTGCAAGATAATAATAAAAAAAGTTACTTTACATTTTATTTCTTTTATAAATAAATATTTATAATTTAAAACAGAATTATTATATGTAATTATCCTTTAAATCCCTTCCCTATTAATAATCTTTGAAACATACGATCAGAAGCATCATTTAAAGAACGGTTAAAGAAACCACTAAAATCTTATATTTTATAAATGCTGGAAAAATATTTTTACATTTATCTGTTGCTGTCAACGATCAATTACAAACAATTCTTTCACAGTTCGTTGTTGTGTGTGAGTCCCATATACGAGTCATTTGATACATCCCAGTTTGTATCATTCCAATTTGTGTGCACGTACCTGTTGCCAAAGACTGCGCATGCCCGGAAACGGCTAAGAAGTGTCAAAACCACTTCTGACATCACTGTGATGTAATCCTTTAAACCCATTACCGACAGATTGAGAAAGATTAAAATATATAATCAGCTTTGATAGATATATATGTTTTTGCCACACATTTAAATGAACTGTTAAAAAAAAAAAATATTTGTCTACTAGCAAAAATATTCACATCCATATATTATGGATGATTTAACAAAAGATTTCTGTATATCATTAAAAATGTGTATATAATATTATTATAAATATATTTTGTGGGAAAGATTCCCATAGCATCTGAATGTTTGTTTTTATCTTATTTTGTCTACATACACTGACATTTACCTTTTTTTATAATGAAACTCTAGAAAGGGATGTTAAAAAAATGCTAGATTATATTTTTTCTTTACCTTGTAATAAAATTATGTCTCTAGCTACAAACTATTTTTTCGAAAACTTAATAAAACATCAGTGGATTCGTAAAGAAAATTTCAGAAATCGTGCCATTACGAAGACAAATATAATGCAATTATAACTAAAATATGAGCAAAATTTGTCTTATGAAATAGTTAAAATACTATTTTCTAAATAGGTTTTCTTCTAACAATGCTATGCATTAAAAGGAATTATATTTCACTACAGTGTCTGTATTAATAACTGATATAGCATTTTGTAATTTTTTTTAATTTGGGCTGTCGTTAGATGCTAAATATACAGTCATGAATTCACAACTGCACGACTTCAATAGCAGTGTTTCTTAACCAATGGTCTGGTAGACCCCTAAATTGAGTACAAAAAACTCTGTTCTGCTTAAAAATACGTAATTTTTACCATGTTTTTATTAACTTGCTTTCCTGTTTGTGGGTTTCTGTGTGTGTTTGTCAAGTACAAATCTTGCAATCGATTTTTAACTAACTTCCCGACTAGCTAAACATTTGAAACTTTTAGAATTGCTCAGAACACGATGACAATGCATTTTTGTAATACTTTTAGTCATCTTTAAGCAGAATTAAATTAATTTTCAGTTATTTTCAGTTAATATTGTTTTGTAGACTGGTGCAGCCATCTATTGGCCGGAACGGGAATGAAAAGTTAAATGCAAGTTAACTTCCAATTAACTTCATTTTCTTTCAAGTTGATGGGATAATTCATGAAAAAAATTTTAAAAAAGTATTTATTAATACATAGAATTGTCAAGTTTATATGATTCAACAAAAAAATTAAAAACATGGTATATAAAATGTTCTTTTTATCTTATAGTTATTTTTCTCTAACGCAGAGTTGCAGCGACACAGCAATTTTGAGGCGTTCAGCAATTTTACTGCAAGTAAAGCGAATGCAAGCTCAAAAATCTCATTAATTTCTAAGTTTTCATAGGGTTTTGTGCTTGCCATTAAGTTTACTTTTACGTTAAATTCGTTATTGTTATTAAGTTTGTCTATAACTTTTGTTTGTATGCGAGTTATTTATCACAAATACGAGGGATGGAACTTTAATAGTGGCAACACTGTTGCAGAGCCTCACGCAGCAGAACCCAGTAAAGCAGCTTACACCACAGGTACGTCACATACCTGCCTTACCTCAGAGCGAATGCATTCTTCCCACAAACATCAAAGCCTGCACACTGACAGGATGAATACAGCCATATTTTAATTGTCGGTCTATCGTACGAAAAAATTTGTTCATCGTACTGATGGAAGGAAAATGCTTATACGCACAATGTGTTTGATGTGTTTGCTCGCTGGGACTGGGAAGTGCTCTACCATCCCCCATATTCCCCGGACTTAAGTCCCTGTGACTTTGATCTCATCAAGATGAAGGAACCGCTCTGGGGATTCCACCAGAGATTCTGCAGGCTGTAAACCACTCCATTCGAAGGATCAACAAATAAGGTGCTGTCAATGGCATTCTGCAGCTTCCAGACTGTTAACAACGGGTGCTAAACAATGCTGGTTACTAATTTGAAGGGCTATAAAAGTTTTAACCCCGTATCTCTTCTGTATACTTTGTACATACATACCTAGTTGCCACTATTAAAGTTTCATTCTGTATAGTTTAATTATTCAGAAAATTATACCCATTTTTGCCTCTAAAAGGTTTGGTTGCGAGATGGACTATGACACATTTTTTTGATAGGTGGTAGCTGATCAACAAAAGACTAAGAACTACCGTTCTAGAGGAAAGTCCCCACGAAAATGTGCATAGTTGTGTACAACGTGTTATGTAGACCTTCTCTGGTTATAAAAAAATCACAGAATCGTTAAAGTGTTAATAAAAAAGTAATCATTAGCCAAAGTATAACTTGACTTAGTAAGGCCCTTTGCATAGGTCCACCTTTATTGAGTTCGCTGTTAATGCTTACTATTATGGATTGCAAAATGTGAAGACACCTCCCAATTTCTACACATTAGTACACATTATTAATCATTTTACAACACATATACATTAATTATTACATTAATCTACAAATATTGAAAAAAAGTTTGTGACTAAACTATGATTTTATAGCACTAATTAATGACTGTCCGTCGGATTCCAGTTACGCTTTTGAGATGTGCTATTTTTTTACCATGATTTTATTAACTTGCTTTCTTGTTTGTGTGTGTATTTGTCCAGTACAAATCTTGCAATCGATTTTTAACTAACTTCCCGATTAGCTAGACATTTGAAACTTTTAGAACAGCTCAAAACACGATGACAATGCATTCTTTTAATACTTTTAGCCATCTTTAAGTAGAAATTGAATTCATTTTCAATTAATTTTGTTTTGTAGACTGGTGCAGTCATCTATCGGCAAGGGACGGGAGCGAAAATTTAAACGCAAGGCAACTTCCAATTAACTTCATTTTCTTTCAAGTTGATGGGATAATTCATCAAAATAAATTTAAAAAAGTATTTATTAATACACAGAATTGTCAAGTTTATATGATTCAACAGAAAATTTAAAAACAAGGTATATAAAAAGTTCTGTTTATCTTGTAATTATTCTTTCATCAAATCTCCCTTTTAGTCGTCACGAGATACCCCTATATGCTTCCCTGCTTCTCTCAGATGCTTTCTCTATCGCACAGACTCTCGCTAACTCCCGTACACGAAGTTAAACGCAGTGACTTCACCTATTCTCCCTGCATAGCTTGGATGTGGTTAATGACTAGAGATTATCTACATTATGTATGGATAGCTGCGCTTGTGTTCAGTCTTCTGTCTGAGATCTTTGAAAATAACAAATAAATAAAGGAAAAGTCTTAAAATGTGTCCATGGGTACAACATACCGGTACCGAAATTCTGAGCCGAGTCAAGTGACGATACTGGCACACTTAACCCGCACCTCCAATAGTAATCTTTGGGAACTTGGAGGACATTGTGGCTACGACAGATTTTTTTCCGTGCACAAGCCACCATTAGTGTACATATCGGCGGTTTTGAACCAGCCTTTGCCGACCGGGCCATCGTGCCCCTTGATGCTAAATATACAGTCATGATTTCACAACTGCACAAATTCTATAGCAGTGTTTCTTAACCGGTGGTAATCCTCATAGGTAATCCTGTCTTCTATTGTCTCAATTATGTCTAAGGGATTAAATAAATCTGCTCTAAAAAGGTTCGTCCCTCAAGAGGGAGCGCTTAGCCCAGTTTCCGAAGGAATAGAAACGTTTTGCATAAGCTTTAGCAGTTTTAGATAGCTTGGATAAGTCTAGAAAATTAAAATGTTTTCTCTCACAAACGCTAAATGCTTTGAATGTTGTTTACCCATACATTTGTATCTTCGAAATGACAGCTGCTTTTGATACCACCTACTGCAAAAACATTATTGAAAGGATAGTTTTAAAGAAGTGCCTCTCAAATTTCAGTTCGCGCACTACAAGCAGGTACATGTACACTCATGTGAAAATTGACAAAAAAGCAAGAGGAAAAATGGTAGGAAATGTTTTCATTTGTTTATCATACAAGCTTATAAAACTACTATTTTCCCTGCGAAGCATACATTTTTATATTTTACAGTGTATTAGGCGAATTCATTGTTTATAAAATATCGAAAATAGTCTACATAATTTACTTTTCTTTGTACTTAATAAGGTAACCATAACAGTCTATGTCATGGAACGCGTTTATTTTCTAGTTTTTTTCTAGATTATTTATTAGCCGCTTTGGATCAGTAGTTTCAATATCATCGTATAAAGATTAGATTTGCAAGTTTAAGTAAAATTTAATTCTATTTTTCTTTTTTTTATCCCAGAAACGGTAAAGCAAGTAGTATTTTTTTTTACATTTTCCCTTATCGGTGAGGATGAACTAGAGACTAATTTTATCCGGGCCAAAAAAAAGCAAACGTTTTGTAAATAGACTCCTGTTATTCTCACTGGTCTTATAAATTTTTTTCAGAGAAAGACTCTAATCTATTAGATTTATTTTCAACTAAAGAAAATGATAAAAAAAAACATTCAATTGTCTCTTTATGAAACCCTTGAATCCTATTTCGAGAAATCTTCTTTATCAGACTTTTGTTTGCACAGACTCACTTTCCGCGTAGTACCACGTTGTACTATCTGTTGAAAAGGGTATCAAGATTTTGAAACCTCTTTCAACAACAAATTTATGCCAGAACGGCTTTTTTTTTATTTCTAGAATTGCTAAAAATTTTGTTGCCTATAGGTTAAGACTGCTATGTACTAACCCCATTGGATTCGCTCACCTCAATGTTAACCTATGGAGAAAATTTGTCCACGGATTGCCGACTTGGATTGAAAGATTTTTTTAAAAAAATTGTACTCCGTCATAGAGAAAGAAATTTTACATTAGTGTACATTTTTCATTTTTTTAATAAAAATGCAATTAATACTTTAAAATTTAAATTATTCGGGGAAAAATCTGGTATAGTGTGTTTTAAACGCTCATAAATACCTTCGGTGGACGAAATTTATAAAATGAATCCTGTAACGCTTTGCAGAAAAGTTCAGGCTATCTGACAATACCAATTTTATTTGACTATCAGCATTTATGTACCTGTAAATAGTTGACGAACATGCATTTTAAATAAAAAATTTCGGGGAAGTGCTTAACCCCCCAGTAGAGAGAGAGAGAGCCATTACAATCCCTCAAAATGTCAATCCTAAGGGGGGTGGAAATCTCGAACTGTCAACTGGGCTCCTCCCACCACAAGAGGCTGCAAGAAGAGGAAAAAGGAAACACGACTTTTTTTCTTAGTACATAGCAGCCTTAAGTTTAATACAATACTGGATTAAAATGACACCCCCTCTGTCCCAACACACAAACACAAAATACATTAGATATCTCTGGGGGAAGCCATGCCGGAAGTTCACCTTTTTCACTAAAAATTTGAAGATTAATAATTTCTCATAACCAAAAGCACGGTTAAAATTTTTGCATTTGAAAAATAGCATTTGGATTATTTTTCAATCTGTAATTTTCACCGAAACTCTATAAAAAATGAATGAAGTTCTAGAGATATATTAAATGAATCAACAGGTGGATTTCGGGAATTGCATCACCAAGGCCACATCCCCCAACACTGATTTGGCTGAAAGGGGTGTACGAAACTATGCTTTGGAGAAAGGAGAAAGATAATTTGATTGGTAGTGGTTGATTTCAGTAGATAAGAAAGTTAAGTTCTATATCCTAGAGTTAAATAACGATTTCGTGACGTTTTCTGAGAGAGGGTATATTACAACAATTTATAATGTACCTTAATTTATATCTAAACAGATCAGGACAGCTCTTGTTGATGCTTCCTTATTATAGCAATTAAAGAGTGACTCAGAACATTATTCAAAGCTGAAATTTATTCATGATAGATGCACATATTTTAATTCAGTAAAAATTTAAGAAATCTACGAATACGGGATATTTAGTGGTGGGATGCGTTAGACTTTTGGTAATGAAAGATGAGTTGAATTAAAATAATTAAAAGATGAAAGAACTTTTTATATACCATGTTTTTAAATTTTCTGTAGAGTCTTATAAACTTGACAATTCTGTGTATTAATAAATACTTTTTAAAATTTTTTGATGAATTATCCCATTAAATTGAAAGAAAATGAAGTTAATTGGAAGATAACTTACGTTTAACTTTTCGTTCCCGTCCCGGCCGATAGATGTCTGCACCAGTCTACAAAACAAAATTAACGGAAAAAGAATTCAATTCTGCTTAAAGAAGGCTTAAAGTATTAAAATAATGCATTGCCATCGTGTTCTGAGCTATTCTAAAAGTTTCAAATGTTTAGCTAGTCGGGAAGTTAGTTAAAAATCGTTTGCAAGATTTGTACCGGACAAACACATGCACACACAAACAAACAAGAAAGCGAGTTAATAAAAGCATGGCAAAAATCATGTTGTTTCTTGTTCTGTACAGGTTTTCGGAATTAGGAGCTTTCATAAAATTTAGAAAACTCTGAAAAAAATTCCCAGAAATAATTCTTGCAAATACTCAGTGACAATACTCACAAATATTTTCTTTCTTTATTCCGTTATAAAATGGTTGGTATCGCTTGCGAATGATATATGGCATTTTTAAAGTGCAACAAGTTCAGAGTATAGGGATATATTTTACATACGTTTCTTCGGAAATGTATAGTAGTATATAAAATAGCAATTATTCATACTGTAAATGTTCATTATTAAATCGTAATATTGATAAATTAATAGCATGCCTACATATATGCACATGAAAAACCAGGTGAACATGAACACGAGGATTTTTTATTCAACGCTTACCAGACTGAAAATGGCGTTATGTTCGGTAAGTAATGTAATTTTTTTTAACGTTATATTGAAGCATAGTGATCTCTATTTGCTTGGTAGTAATTTTCAATCATTTATTGTAAAAGACATATGCATATAAATTGCGTTAAGTGTGTTCAGGGTTGTTTGGGGGGAAAAAGAAAGTTACGTGTAAGTCCCTATATATTGATTATAGAAATCTGACGTTTCGGGTATTCTGCACGAGAGCAGTAGATCTTTTTATAGTTTAAAATGTACCACTGCTCTGTAGTTACAAACCATGCAATGTATTTTGTATAACCACGCCCATGGTAAATGAGGGTCAGTGTGGTTTTTCCTTGAGTAACGGAATGACATTTGGATAAGTATTCACATCATATATCGCAGATTCTACCAACTTAAATATTAAAATAAAAAAAGAAAATAGGGCAAACAATAAACATCTTAATGACTTAAAATGAAAAATACAGAAAATTTAAAATTATACATTATCTATATTTAAAAAATAGGACTTTTTTTGTGGTAACAGAATGACATATTTTGGACATAACAAATAAAAACATTCATTAACAAATAAAAAAAATTCAGCCAACTGTTGCAGTAACAAAATAAAAAAATGTCAGCAGAAAGACCTGGTTCAGTACTAAAAGTTTCAGTCATTTTTCAACATGAAAATAATAATTAATATTATAAAATTAATTAGACTTAATGAAATCATATGGTAACGGAATGACAAAGTTCTGATACCTACAAATACTCTCACAAAAATTAACAATATTAAAGATACAAACTTATCATATTATTTTAGACTTAAAACATGCTTTAAAAACAAAAATTTAAGTTTAAATAAATAAAATTTAAATAATCACCCAAAAAAGTAGTCATGGAATGTTTCTTTTCCATTTAGCTTTAAAACATGCAATGCAATACCTTTTAAGGCGCTTTATCGCTACTTTCTGCAACGAAACAATAAAGGTTCTTTTTTCTGATTCTTTTCAACTTAGATTCTTATTCAGCGAGATATATTGCATACATATATATTATAACTAGTAAAATGTAAATAATTCATCAGAGAAATATATTTACTAACAGGAAGAATGCAGACAAATCAAACAGAAATCCTGCACTATAGCTAAACGCACCAAAAATGCAAGATTCTGTATCAGCAAAAGAACTAAACCATATAACGAGGCAACGATGGTTTAGAGGCAACCACATATGGTTTAGTTCTTTTACTGCTGCAGAATTTTGCATTAATGTTGCGTTTAGCTCTATGTGCAGGATTTCTGTTTATTTTGTTTGTATTCTTCCTGTTAGTAAATATCTTTCTCTCTTGAATTATGTACATTTTACTAGTTATAATTGTTTTTTTTTTTAGTATGAGGATTTGTTGAAACTGAGAAATCTTTTATTGATAAGTTTATTGAAAATTTAATGAAAATGGGTTTTAATGAAATTTAATGAAAGGGTAGTTTTTCTGTTAATTTATTCGGCTGTCTATCCCTTCTTTATGTATATTATTTTGTGTTGAATTATTTACATTATTTGAGTTATACATATATATGCAATTCAAAGAAAAATTTTATTCAAACGAATTTTACGTAACTATAATGAAGTTTCCGGGAAGTACATCCTTTATTATTTTAATTCGAGAAAGTTCGAGAGGCCTCTAATTTGAAGTTTTCCTCTCCTGTGAATTTGAAATTTTGCAAAACATTATTTCCGGACAAAAAAGGCTATTCAAGAAAAGTTTGAAAGAGATAAAAGCGATTTTACGATCTTCAGGTCAAAATAGCGACCTCGTTTCGCGACAAGGGGCAACAAAATTCCTTGATGCGTTAGATCTGATAATTAGAAACCTTATCGCAAAACTATAAATTTTCCGTTGTTGTTGTTTTCCGTATGAGACTGCGAAAATAATAAAATAAATAATAAAATAATGGGTCTTAAATTTGGATGGTAACTATTTAAAAAAAGAAAATAAATTTATTTAAGCAACTTCGATTGCATTAAATGTATCTATCGTGGTAGATGGAGTTAGAATGTTTTAAAAAAGTTCCGTGGGAAAAGACACGAGAAAGGGCAAGCTGAAAATTTTTACAGCCGTGGTCCAATAAGTGTTAAATTGACGTCGTGCTTAAAAAAACACAGTGGGTCCATTATATGAGACAGAGAAATATACTGTTTTCAAAAAGACGATGCTTGACTAGAGCATATGTTTAATCTGGTCTCAGATTTTGGGGAGAATTCTTTTTATTACAGTAAAACACTCAGCCAAAGCCGCCAAACTAGAATTAAAATTGACGTCATGCCTAAAAAAACACAGTGGGTCCATTATATGAGACAGAGCTATATACTGCCTTCAAAAAGACGATGCTTGACTAGAGCATATGTTTAATCTGGTCTCAGATTTTGGGGAGAATTCTTTTTATTACAGTAAAACACTCAGCCAAAGCTGCCAAACTAGAATTTTTCCGTATTCGTCATGTTGGAATCAATGTCCATAGAATAATAATATGTTAGTGATTTAAATACATATCTGTTGGGATAGTAGGACTGTTAAATATAAAAAATTGATAAACACAGGATTCAAGACTTCGCATAGAATAAAAAAAAAATTATACTTAACTTCCTCTAAACTCAGTACACCTGAAATAAGCCATCATTAACATTTACTTCTAAACAATGACTGTCAACGTTAAAATGAAAGAATATGATCGATCGGCGCATTATGCAAAATTTGTCTTATCTGTCAAATGGATAGATGCATCTAGTGATAAATAACATGTCTGAAAAATGTAATCTCTTTTAAATAATTCATACAGTTTGACAAGAAAGATTTGTAGTAAAATTTTTAGGATTTTCATTAAAATGCATCGATTAAAAAATATAGAAGCATATCGATACTTGCAGTGGAAATTCAAACATGATGAGAAAAAAATGTAAATAGTAACAGAATGTAAAAGTAAAATCATCGAAGATGGAGGAAAAAGATTTAATAAACTATCAGTAAAAACCATTTTAAGCGTTTAATAGAATTCGATTTGAATTTCGAAAGAAAAAATTTCACATGAAATTGACAAAGAAGATTTAAACATTGCACTTTGTTTCCTGAAACAGAGAAAATTTTTACTTTATAGGCAATGAGATATTTTTCTCAAAAGTAAGTACGAAATGTCAATAACCAAGGAATGTTTTATATATAAGCTACACTATCTCTCTTCTTGAACCACTGAGCCTCGAAAGCTGGTTCGATCAAATTTATCTTATGCTACATAAATTGGTAACAGTGCTAGGTTATTGAATTTCTTTGGGCATCATAAAAATCACTTTGTTTCAAAGCTCTTTGTTTGCGGGAAGAGTTGATTTTAAATTCTATCTCATCTATTGGCGACCTGATAAAGATTTACTTGAATGGTATCACAAAGGTTTCATATAAGACAATAAAAACTAAATGACAGCTCATAATCCATAAAGAAAATAGACAAATAAAGGACCACAGAGCATCATATGTGGTCCTTTCGGCTTCCTTTAGTTCAGGGGTTCTCAACCTTTCAGGCTCTACGCCCCCCCGTTGAACACTGATGCGAGGTTACACCTCCCCACCACCACCACCATATGTGGTCAATACAAGTATAGTACAATCGGAATTTGAAACTGAAGTTGGTTATTAAATGAAAATATAGAATAGATAATTTCATACACAAAATTTATTACTACTCATATCTTAATTTGGAACATATTATTATTAGAACATATGAAATCAAAGAATTAAATACAGATCAAATATATTTGAGGTAATCAAGGATCTAGGTGAGGTTGGCATGTAATACCAGTCACTTTCACAACATTAATGAGGGGGCTGGCACTATTTGTCCTTGACAAGTTTTTGAATATTAGGTTGTAACTGTGACAAAGCACACCTCAGGTCACTTTCAACATCCAGACGTACGAAAATTATCGTATTTTTACAATTACGACAACTATCGTGTACAGCAATTATTGTGTTCGTGTTCGTATGTTGAAAATTCGTTACGGTTACATTGTGACCGCAAAATTGAGTACAATAAATGACAGTTAGTTTTACTTTTTATTTTACTTTCTTTTTAACTCACGCCTCCCTTGAAATTCTTCTACGCCCCCCTAGGGGGGCGCGCCCCCCAGGTTGAGAACCGCTGCTTTAGTTGATGATTTGATTCTTAGAAACAATTAATCTAAACAATAATGCTCAGCAGTCTGAAGAAATAATATATCTAAATTAAAATCTAGCTATCATTCGTAGTTCTAAGGTGCATTTTAAAAGCTGTTACAGTCGAACCCCGTTATAGCGAACCCGGCATATAACGAACTCATGGATATAACGAAAGAAAATTTTGGTCCTGCCATTTTCCTATTGTACATAATTTAATTAGTATTGAGTCAGTTTAATGTAATCTATTTTAGTTGATTTAATTCATCAATGATCATATTTAATAGATTTTTATCATTTTTTAATACAGCATTACTGAATACACATTGCAACTGATGAGTTATACATTTTGTGATCTCTAACATTTTTCTTCACGGTTCGGATATAGCGAACCACCGGATAAAGCGAACAAAAGCTTTGGTCCCTTAAAGTTCGTTATAACGGGGTTCGACTGTATTTGCAATTTAAATTCCAACAAAGCCATACAGAAGTTTTAAATACAGTTTAAGCATTTTTTTAAAATTGAAACTGCATTTACCATTAATGTAGAGTACAAATCTTTAGACTTTAATTTCGACACTTCAAAATGACTCTTGGAAAGTAGAACTGAAAATATTACAGATTTCAGTGATATATAAAGGTGTCAAATATTGAAAAATTATGACTGTAACTTCATAGGATATTTAATGCAGATCATATGATGAAATAAGAAAACCTAATACAGTCGAACCCCGTTATAACGAACTTCAAGGGACCAAAGGTTTTGTTCGCTTTATCCGGTCGTTCGCTACATCCGAACCGTGAAGAAAAATGTTTGGTTTCACAAAATGTATAACTCATCAGTTGCAATGTGTATTCAGTAATGGTGCATTAAAAAATGATAAAAATCTATTAAAAATGACCATTAATGAATTAAATCTACTTAAATCGATTGCAAAGCTGACACAATACTAATTAAATTATGTACAACAGGAAAATAGCGGGTCTTAAATTTTCGTTAGTTATATTCGTGAGTTCGTTATATTGTTGTGTAGATGGTAGTCGTATGGATTGAACACACACGTAGAGGGAATACAACGCTGTTTATTAGCACACAACACTTAGCTGATAGAACTCAGAACTGAACTCACAGGTTGAGCTACTTGCTCTTTTATCCATCAACAGAATATTCTGGAACGCCGTTCCAGGAAATTAAAGAATGTTCTAGCAACTTCTAGAACTAACAGAAATAGAATTAGAATTAAATTAAATTAAGTTAAATTAAAATAATGTAGAGCTTCGAACCGGGGACCTCTTGCTCAGCAGTCCGGTGCGTTGACCATTCAGCAACAGAGTCTTTGACGGGAAAGGCTTTAAGCGGCATTGCTCCCTCCTTAGAAGAACAGCGTCCCGCTGTCCTAGGTTGCCTAACTGCTAGCAACTTTTGATCTGGAACGTGTCTGTGGTCCGGTGTAATCATTCTTTACATTGGTAAGCGGATCCTCTTCACAATGGCCGTCTTCAGATGTTGAAGAATCACCATTCGGATGTTGTGCTTGTAATTCAGGGTCGTAGTAAGGCTTCATTCTAAGAACATGGACGGTGTCTATCGTTTTCCGGCGTCTTGATGTTGGCTCATAGTCTTGGACTTCGTAGGTTACGTCAGATAATCGTCGTAACACCTGGTATGGTCGGAAGTATTTTTTAAGCAGTTTCTCGGACAAGCCTACTTTCCGAACAGGCGTGAAAATCCATACTAAATCTCCAGGTGAATAGGACACCACCCTGTGCTTGGAATTATAACGCCGACGGTCCTTTTCTTGCGCCTCTAGGGTTCGTAGTCTGGCTAACTGCCTTGCCTCTTCGGTTTTCACGACAAGATGCTTAGTATAGTCGTTCTCCACGTCAGGGCAGAAGGGGAAAAGAGTGTCGAGCGTTGTTTCGGCTTCTCGGCCATGCAGTAAATAGAAAGGTGTGAATCCGGTTACGTCCTGTTTAGCGGTGTTGTAAGCGAAGGTCACAAACGGCAGTATCTCGTCACAGTTTCTCTGTTGTACGTCTACGTACATGGATAACATGTCGCCTAGTGTTTTGTTGAATCGCTCAGTAAGGCCATTGGTCTGGGGATGGTAGGCTGTCGTCATTCGATGACTAATGTTACACAACCGGATGATATCTGAAACAAGTCTTGATTGAAACACTTGACCTCGATCGGTGATGATAACTCGGGGCGCTCCATGTTTTAGAAGTATATCTTCGACGAGGAACCTCGCTAATTCCGCAGCTTCAGCAGTTTTCAGGGCTTTTGTAATAGCATAGCGACTCAAATAGTCGGTGCAGACTACGATCCATTTATTTCCAGTGGTCGAATTTGGAAAACGAGCAAGGAGATTTATCGCAATGCGATGAAATGGCGCAACAGCAGGCGGTATAGGCATTAGATGACCCGGTGGCTTCTGTGGAACGGCTTTCCTACGCTGGCATTCCCGGCAGTGCATGACATATCGTCGCACATTTCGGTAGAGCCCTGGCCAGTGAAACCGCTTCCTTATTCTGTCGTACGTTTTGACGAATCCTAGATGTCCGGCCGTGGGTGCGTCATGGAAACATTGAAGAATGTCTTGACGTAGATGCTTTGGAATGACAGGAAGCCATTTCTTGCCGGTTGGAACGAAACTCTTTTTACATAGTACGTCTTCAATCAGCTCAAATTCTCCTTTCACTGTTTCGCCATTTCCTAGAGTCCGTATTAACTCCGCAAGTCTTGGATCTTTTCTTTGTTCGTCAGCAACGTTAGCAAAATCTATAGCGGCGATGACTTCCGATGGTATATTGTCTTCTTCCAATGGATTTCGGGACAAACTATCAGCGTCCTTGTGTTTCTTTCCGCTCTTGTAAACAATCGAGATATCATACTCTTGTAGTCGCAAGGCCCACCTCGCAAGTCTTCCTGAGGGATCCTTTAGATTAGTTAGCCAACACAGCGAATGGTGGTCTGTTACGATTGAAAAGTGTTTGCCGAAGAGGTATGGTCTAAACTTGTGAACAGCCCATACGGTGGCAAGGCATTCTCTTTCAGTCGTGGAATAATTTTTCTCTGCTTTGGTTAGTGTCCGCGAAGCATAGGCAATAACTGTTTCTTTTCCATGCTGTAGTTGAACCAAGACTGCTCCAATACCATAGCCGCTGGCGTCCGTTCGCAATTCTGTTTCGGCTTTTCGTCGTAAAGTCCCAGTATAGGGTCAGATATCCGTGCTTCCTTTAGCCGGTCCAAAGCATCCGACTGATCACGTCCCCAACGAAATTTAGAGTCACCTTTCAGCAACATTTGTAAGGGTTGAGCTTGGTGACAAAAATCCTTGATGAAGCGGCAGTAATAAGAACAGAGTCCTAGGAAACATCTGACGTCGTGCACACTTTTGGGTGTGGGAAAACACTTCACGGCCTTTACTTTATCTGGATCGGGGCGGACACCTCCTTCCGACACTAGATGTCCCAAAATCTTAATTTGTTCAGCCCCGAAGAGACATTTTTTTTGGATTTAGGACAAGCCCAGCTTCTTGGATGCATTTAAGTACGACATTCAGACGTTTAAGATGGTCGTCGAAGGTCTCAGAAAACACGACAATGTCGTCTAGATAACAGAGACATATGGTCCATTTTAGGTGTCGTAGCAAGTTATCCATCATTCTTTCAAAGGTTGCCGGCGCATTGCACAGACCAAAGGGCATGACCTTGAACTCGTAAAGTCCTTCTGGTGTGATAAAAGCTGTCTTTTCGCGATCTGCCTCGTCCACATCAATCTGCCAGTAGCCAGAATAGAGATCGATCGACGAAAAGAACTTGGCTCCTTTTAAGCTGTCTAATGTGTCGTCAATACGTGGCAGAGGGTAGGCATCTTTTTTCGTAATTTTGTTGAGCCGACGATAATCGACACAAAATCGCCAACTTCCATCCTTTTTCTTCACGAGGACAACTGGGGACGACCATGGGCTCTCCGATGGTTGAATAACATCTCTGTCTAGCATCTTTTCTACTTCCTCTTGAATAATTCGACGCTCCGCAGGAGATACTCTGTAAGCCCTTTGGCTAATCGGTAGATGATTGCCAGTGATTATACGATGTTTCACATTTACTTTTGTTCCGGCTTTTCTTGATTGATCAAAAATTTCAGGAAACTCAGAAAGTAATTCTAAGAGTCGCTGTTTTCGTTCTACCGTGAGATCTTGGGCTAGCATTTGGGAATAGTCGACCAGAGAAGGGCTCGATTTCAACTTGGCGGCTGAGCAGATATGCGCAATGGAGATGCAGTTCAGATACCTCTTCGTCTAGAGTCTCTGCATAGCCCACACACATGCCTTTGGGAATGAACCTAGCTTCTGGTTGAGCATTCGTGACCCAGAGTTCGGCTGTACCGTCGTAAAACATCAGGATCGTTGAGGGCACCGCAACTTCTTTGTCCAACAGCAGTAGTCGATTTCCCTCCACTATGACGTCTGTGATCGCATTAATTCTGGGATTCGTGACAATTACTTTAGAAATAGAGTGCGGAGGTACGACGCAGTCTTGAAGGGTGTTCACTCGCCATGTCTCAGCAGATTCAGGATCTGACATCATTTCGTCAAACACTAGTTCCGATCGGCCACAGTCGACGACTGCTCTTGAGGCTTCGAGAAAATCCCAACCAAGTATAACATTGTGACTGCAGTTCGGCATAACTGTAAACTCAAAGGGACGTATTAGACCATTGATGCTTAAGCGAAGAACACATTTCCCTATTGGACGGACGTGACTTCCGTCGGCGACCTTGAGGATTATGCTTCCGTTGATTGGGAACATAATCTTTCGCAGCTGACGTCTATATTGGTTTGAGATGACAGAAAATGCTGCGCCGGAGTCCACGAGTGCACGTACTGGTTGACTGTCAATGTTTAGTTCTAGATAATTCTTCGTCATCTTTGCGGCAGCGGGAGGATTTTGTTTTTCAGCGGCCTCACCTCCAAGGAAGGTCGCACTGCTTAGTTTTCCTCATTTCTTCGGCCAGGTGAGACACTGGAACGTCTATACGGCGATGGGAATCTGAAAAGCGACGAGTAGGCGATCGACCTCGGTTAGGGCTAGGCGACAGACTTCTTTCAAACGTTCGGCTGGATTCGTCGGCGGTGTTCTGGGAGATCATGCGTCGCTGGGCTGTGTTTCCTCTATCAGCTCTGTAAGCATTAAAAATTGCTCTTCTATCCCGGCAATAGCGAACGACATGTCCGGGGCGGCCACAGTGAAAGCAAACGGGACGATTGTCGGACGTACGCCACACGTCGGTTTTTCGGGGTAATTGTTCCTGTGCCGGCTCTGGACTGTTATACGTCGAGCAGATGCTGCGATTGGATGTGGGAGTCGACCTTCGGAAGCTTCCACTAGATATGGGAGCCAAAGATTTCTCAACCTCATCTCGCACAATTGCTTCTATGGTTTGTACGCCTGTTTGGGGCTCTTCAATTTGGGGTGTAGTTAATCGCTGTATCTCTTCACGGACAATTTTACGGATCAGTGAGGTTAGATCCTGTTCCTCGTCGACGGAGGCAATTGGGACAACATTCGGCAAGCGACTGAATTTCTGACGTCCTATTCGCTTTTGCTGCATTTCCTCAATGTACTGACACCATTTACTGTAATCGACTGTCGTTTTTATCTCCTTAGTTAATAAGGCCTTGTACACCTCTTCTGCGATGCCCTTCATTAAGTGGGACACTTTATCGTCTTCTGACATGGCCGGGTCAATTTGGTTGCAGAGTCCTAAAACGTCTTGGATATAAGATTGTGTAGCTTCCCCAGCTCTCTGCGCTCGGCATTTTAAGCAATCCTTAGCTCGCCGTATATATAGCCGAGAGTCACCAAAAGTTTTTTTCAGTTCTCTTTCGAAGTCGTCCCATGAATTCAGCAGATCTTCGTTATTTTCAAACCATATTTTGGCGGTCCCATCAAGGAAAAAGTAGACGTTCGCAAGACATAGAGTATCATCCCATTGATTAAATTTTGATACTCTAAGGTATTCTTTTAACCACTTGGTTGGATCTTGTCCAGGATCGCCTGTAAAAATTGTCGGCTTTCTCGGTTCCCTAATTAGTGCTGGAGACAGCAGGATGGTTTGTGGCTTGACTTCTCCTTCAGACATTGCCGGGAATCGCTTTCGTGGAGCGGCTACGTAAAGACCGTATTCCGGAGGAAGATTTAAAAGTCTACGGCTTCTTCGTATTTCTTCTGCTTCCAGACTGAACTGAGTACCCGGCGCCTCCACCAAAGATGTCGCGTAAATGGTAGTCGTATGGATTGAACACACACGTAGAGGGAATACAACGCTGTTTATTAGCACACAACACTTAGCTGATAGAACTCAGAACTGAACTCACAGGTTGAGCTACTTGCTCTTTTATCCATCAACAGAATATTCTGGAACGCCGTTCCAGGAAATTAAAGAATGTTCTAGCGACTTCTAGAACTAACAGAAATAGAATTAGAATTAAATTAAATTAAAATAATGTAGAGCTTCGAACCGGGGACCTCTTGCTCAGCAGTCCGGTGCGTTGACCATTCAGCAACAGAGTCTTTAACGGGAAAGGCTTTAAGCGGCAATATACCGGGTTCGCTATAACCGGGTTCGGCTGTATCACAGTTCATAAAAGGAGCTCGATTTGAAACAAAGTTTTGCATGTATAACGAGAAAATAATATTTTTGATTTTTATTTCTCTTTTGCAATGATATTTTCCGAATAGATGCTATAGACATGTTGACAGCTATCATCGACGTTCAGTCTTAGCACTTTTTTTTTTCGATGGGGTGTGACTGAAGGTAATACAAATAACAAAAAGCATCTTTTAAGCGCAAACTAGCCATTTCAATTAAGCAATTGTTTTGACAATGAGAATGAATCTTACGCAGTAGCAACCTTGGAAAAAATTCCCTTTCAGTTCAAATAGAAACACTGTAAAAGCTTTCTTGAGAAAGGATTTTTAATTTGTCATTTTTGAGAGCGCAAACCGAGGAAGATAGGGCAAGCTAATTAGATGATATGAAGTAGCTACCAAATAAAGAAACTGACAGAGATTTTTTTTCTGTTGATGTTCATATTGAAATTTTATCTATCGGAGGAACTTTTTTTTTCCCCAATGCGGAGGCACTTGTCGTGAAGACATTCGCTTTTTTTTTTAAACCGCAGTTTTGCTGGCAATTTTATTATGGGGGCGCTATATAGGCGGACCAGCATTACCCCCTATGGAGGGACGGCACAAACGGAGGCATTTTAGTGGCGCTTCGCCAGAATTCGATCCGAGCACCCTCATCACCGAAAACCATCGCGCTGTACCACAAGGCCGCCACGGCCCTATCAGGGGTATATAAAGCTGATAAATTTGTATGTTGTAAATCGAGAAGGTTTCGTTTGACCTCCTGAAACCAAAAATTGAACTTAGCAAAGTGTGGGCCCCTGCTAAGCAACGGGTAGAGATTTAGAGGTTCCAAAAAGAGGAATTATTGAAGGAAGGAATTCGCTGCTATCTATAGATCTCTCAATTCTACAGTGAGATATTCTGCAACTTTATATCGCTAAATTTTTATGATCTTCATTAATAACCCCACATCATTGATAAGGCATACTCTGACACCTAGTCGAAGCCATTTTGTTAGAGCATCACTATAAATGTCTCTCTTTCATCGTCTCTTGGATTTATCAACTTTTACTTCAGTTAAATAAATAACAACCAAACCCAGGAAACCTTCTCTGATAGATGTGCCGAACAACTACAAAATTAAAATCCACATTATAAACTTCCTCATACAACTTAACACATTTTAATACTATAATAAGTATATTTTCTAAGAATTTCAAAACTTTTTTTTCAATATATTTTATTTCGCCCCACTGAATGCTTACAAAAACAAGTTTCGTTTAAATGAAGATTTCATTCTAATCATGTTTTCTTATTTGCGAGGAAAGTGTTTTCGATTGAATAAATCGAGGGCCTCAAAGAGGCATTCCGACAATTTTTGAGATTGTCATTGAAGAAATTCCCAGGATATTTTTTGGATTCTTGTAGTTTGTTTCTGTTCATTCAATCACAGTTGTAAAATGACGTAAATTCTTGAAATATCCTTCACATATGAAGATAACATGCACGTAAAGTAGAAGGACTGATTTTTTTTTAGTATCATCCATCACGTATTTGAATTAATGTAAAAGAAAATACCAAAAATTTACATAAAACTTAACAAGTGGAAAATGTAGAAAAGGTGGGGCATTAAAGAATTATTCTCTAGTTAATTTTGTTATATAATTATAGATTAACCATAGTAGACAGAATTGGAGTTCTTTGAAATAACTCAGAAATATTGTTCAGCAATAATTGTTTCTTTAAGAATGCTTGCACTAAACCTCATATTAGATAAGGTTCCCTTAGCATACAACATCAAAAAAAAAATAATTTAAGAATTGTGGTTCAGTTTTATCTTATAGCTAAAATCGACGTACAGGGAATACGTTTTTCGGGAGCTTTCCCATGAAAATCGTATTTAAAAAAAATTTAATTCCAACCTGCCTTTAAAATTATAGGAATTCAGCTATATGTCCTTTTTACGTCATTCTTCAAACATGTCAGAAACCACTGGTATATATATATATATATATATATATATACAGTGATTTCCGCTTATAAGAATCACGTTTGTTATTACTGTTTTTGATTCTTATAAGCGGTTGATTCTTATAGCCGAAGTTTAGGTTTTTGGACAGGCACACACACAAAGCCGTATATATACATTATGAGGTAATTTACCATAAAATACTCTTTAAATTACGTTAATTATCTTTTATTAAAATTATTTTTTATAATTTTAAAAATACAACTTAATTTTTAGACCTATAAGTAGATACACATGATTATAGTAAGAGAAGAAACTATCCAATATTTGTTACAACATACCTGCTTAACAGTTTTAACATTTCAACTACAGGAAGGGAGCAAGAAAAAGTTTTCTATGGTAGTTTGACGTAATGAAGTTTTCAGGCGGCTGTTTATACCTCTTTCAATACTAATAGTCTCAGACGAAGATTCACCTTCTAGCTTACGTTTCACGATTTCATAACGTGCTGAATCTACTAATGTCATGTTTGCCTAAGTGATAAAGGACACTTCGCCGAAGATTTATGTTTTTCAGGGTCCAGGAAGCCGTGACCAGGATGTGGGAGGTGGGAAAAAAGAATCCCTATTTTTGTTTGTTAGTAGAAAAAAGTAAAATCGGACCCGGACGGGTAAAGATGCCCCCGGGTCAAGCTAATAGAGCTAAAGCGTTTAAGGGGAAACTAATATGTTATGTCTAACAAAGAAAGGGATGAATTTTACGACTATATTCCATCCCATCTTATCAATCTTTCTTTAAAAAAAAGAAAGAAAGAATTTCTTGCCCTTTGAAGGCTTAAGTGGCGTTTTTGGAAAAATGAAAGGAAAGCGAAGAATGTAAACTGATTCTTAAAACCGGTGGATTGATTCTTTAAAGCGAAAATTTTAACATGGACTTAATACATTTGTTTTTGTTTTCGCGATATTGATTCTTATAAACGGTTGATTCTTATAACCACTGATCACTATAAGCGGCGGTTACTGTATATATATATATATATATATATATATATATATATATATATATATATATATATATATATATATATATATATATACATATATATATATAAGCAAATTTGTCAGAAAGAAACATTTGATATCGTTCACATTGGTATCCGGTCAAACAAAGTATAAAGTCCCCTTTCCATTGATGATGCTTTCGAACACACAAATATCCTGTCATTTTTCCCTGACGAACATAGTTTTATGAAGTTTCAATAAATTATTTTTCTTAAAATGCATGATGATATAGGAATTGGTAAACAGCAAAAAATCTTCTTTCTCATACAACATGATCCCACCAGCTTTAGGAGAAACAGACCACGTTATTTTCTATGACGTGGTCTGTTGAAAATAACTGTCGAAATAACGTGGTCTGTCACTTCTGTCCTGTTACGATTTCAATGGGAAAATCTCCGCTATAGCGGCTTAACCGCCTGGCGTGGGAGTTCTTTCATGCGAGAAACATGGACTACACAAATAAAACTTCAATATTTTGTCTCAAGCTTTTATTATATCCTTTTTAAGGGACACATCACACGCAGATACACATAAAGTAATTAAAAGAACATCGATCTGCTATACAGAACCATATTCGACAGCTAAACAGCGTTCTGAGTTGACCTATGTGTACTGGTCTGCAGTTCAACTCCAACTGCAGTGTTGCCAACCTCTACGAAACGCCTCCCCCTAGCGCCATCTCGAAATCCCCTGTTTCCCCCTAACACCAACTTGAGATCACCCTAGACCTTCCAAAAATAAATTTTGGTTCCAAATAGGCATTCTGTTTGAGAGATAAATTGAAATAAATGGAAAATACACACTTACAAAATGAAATGGAGGTTTATTTACATTTGACATATGTATGGAACTTATAATCTAATAAAAAAAACGCGTCTCGATTGTACAAAATATTTAAAAAATGTCCCCCCCCCCCCACAAAGTGCCCCTAAGGAAATGGGGCCCCTTTTCGTTTAACTTACCCCCGAATTTAGGGGGGAAAACCCCCAAATTGGCAACACTGTTCAACTGACTCTCTCCAACAACCAAGCGCTCCCACCGGAAGTAGGGTTGCCACACGCCAACCTTGACACGGGTTTTACCAGACCTGGCGCGTCTTATATCCGCAAAAGCATGTTCCATGTTTGACTTTTTTTCACGATGGATTTTAAGTGAGTTTATGTATCAAACCTATGAAAAATTTTCTATTATTAAACGTGGTTGTTTAAATTAATTTCTCTAATATTGACTGCCCGTTCAATAAAAAACTTTTTTTTAAATTTTCTTGTTCAATAATTCCAATAAAAATGAGATTTTTCCTACCGATAGTATTATTCTAAAATATTATTATCGAACATATTGAGATAATCAATGAATATATCTTATGATAATCAAGAAATCAGATTTCTTTGTCCTGCTCTTACAAGCTAAATCACTGATCTTTAAAATGGTTTTCATTTATCCAATATGAGGTAATGATCAGTGACGATTTATTGCTTTTGACGCTATTGTTTTTCACTCGGATAATTAGTTTCGCTTTTAATTTCATATTTTCTGCCTGAATAATTTAAATTTCTGAGATCAATATTTTTATTTAAGTAAACCCCAGAAACTCATTATTTTTTTTATTTTATTTCGGAGGATGATGAATAATGGCATTTCTTTAGAACATGTTTTAGGAATTAATTAAGTTTTCAATGAATTGCCATGTCAAAATATCAAGTTTTTTATGGACATTTCAAAAATTATTTCCGGTGTTTACGCGCGCAAGTGTTGAATGAATAAAGGATAAATGAATTTCTCAGATATAAAAATAGGAAATTTGTTTAGAAATTAACTCTCTTGCGAAATTTTAAATTGAATTCTGTTTTTTCTTTTTAATATTAAGGAAATGTGTGAAAACACTTCTTGCTCTTAAGTGATGTGTTTTGATTATCTGAAGTTCTACAAACTTTACCAACAAATAACTGTTTTAAAATTTAGTTGTTATTCGGATAAGAATGAGAAAACTTAGATTAAATGTATTTTTCAAGGTGTTTAATATAAATGAATTTTTCTGTTTCCACCTAAAAAAATTTGAATTCTATAAATAATAATTTGAATTGTATAAATTTGTTTTAATCATTTTAAAGTAATTCAAAAATTACACAATTCAAAAATTTTCCAATAAGATTTAAGGAATTTTTTTTTTAATTCATTTACTATGGAATCCACATATAAAACAAAACTTGAGTTCTTATCGAAATTCGTTTATTCATTAGTTGAAAAATAATGTAATAGGTTGGAAATGTTTCCTATAGAGTTCATTTAAATATAAGAAGGATTACAGGATTTCATTTTTTGCATCTATGGTAATAGAGTTTATTACATTCTCATACATTTGAATGGAAGGAAATTGAATGAATACATTTGAATGGAAGAAGACCATGAGAAAATGTGTAGGGGGATTAATACTAATATTTTCGTACTAATGAAAAATAAACAAGAATCCTTTCATATGGTTATTTATGTCTTAAAAAAGCAAGGCTTGTCCATTAGCCCTTGGGTTGATACTGATACTCATATTCGACCCAAAACTGATAGTGTTACTTGGGACTAAAGTTACTTTCTATGCTTGGCAACGTTCATTGTTTTGATATGTTTTCATTTCTCAGATGCAATGGAAGTAGAAAAGACTATATTTTTCCATACGCCCTTTCTCTGCATTTGCTCAGGTATTTCATGGACCCCTCCGCTGTTCCTGCTTTTTCTTTTATTTCGTTCCCAAGAGAGGGGGGAACGGAAGGTGTTGCCCGAATATCTGTTGCTGTTCTTTTCTTTTTCCTTTGTAGAATGTTTCTTCCCCGTAAGTCTTCATTATGTGTTCTGCTTGGATACCCCTCGGAATGTTGCCCTAACACTACCTCACTCACCAGATATTCTAGCGACTCCATTTCTTTCGAATAATTTTCATAAGCTTATGGTGAAAAAACTGCCATTGATGTCCAAAATTTTCATTTGTTGAAACAAAGAAGTTATGTTTTCTGTAAAACGTTTAAGGATTGACAGGGTCAATGAAAAAAGGGCTCCACAAAGTCCTTCCTTCAGGATCTGTAATGATCGGAATGTCAAATCTTCGTATTTGATAATGCTTTTTACACTGACTGCCCTCCCTCTTCTAGTTCGACTACAAACTATCTTAGGCTTAGACAATCAGAATAAAATGCAAAAAGACTTAAGATTAAAAATAAAATAACTGCTAGTAACATGCATGTATTTCCACTTTATGAAAATTTATTTTATGCTATACCACTTTTACGAAAGACTGCAATCGATTTCAGTTTTACTCATCGAATGCAATCCGAAAAAGAATTTTCTAGTTCATGGAAAAATAGGAGCAATTAAAGTCATCCTTTCTTTTTCAGTTATCCATTTTTTTTTCTGCAGCAAAAATGTTGCAGACGTTAATGAACCTCCTTGTCCAGATGGTTTCACACGACGCGAGAGAATTACATTTTTTCCCAATAGGTCCAGGTCTAATTAGCTCTTGTGTAGCTAAAGTTGACCTTAGTGCACTCAACCGACCATTTAAGAGCTCCGTATTACCACCTTTCAAGAGTTGCAGTTTGATCACTTTCTTCCAGATTCTGAAATTATTTCTGCTTTATATAAACTGTGTAATTAGCACAGAATTTTCGTTTTGCTTCATGGTACAGTTATTTTAGGATTTATTTTGTAAGATTATTTATTTGAAAAAAAAAAATGCCAGTCGTTTGGCTACTAGGTCGTTGGACCTCGGGCTCTTCAATAATTTAAAACATGGGAATTAAAATTTAAAAGTGCAGGGCACGCAATGAGATGTAAAGCAGTTATAGGTCGATTTGAATGGCACAACACACAGTCTGGCTAATCAACTAGTGGGTCGCGGAAGTATTACAGGTGGGTCGCGACTCGATCCTAAAACTATTAGAAACCATCGAATAAGCCATCAGAAAAGATAAGAAAAATCGAAAAAAATCGAATTGTTTTTTGATTGTTTTCTTGGTTCTTGATTTTTGGCATCTGGGCAGACAACAGAACCACTACATCCCTCCCAGATGACTCACAGAGTCACACAGGTGGTGCACACTCTGGCAACGCCGCTCCCCCTCCCGTTCGCATATTAACTACCTATACTCGAGTTTGAACAACAGGGGAATTTCAAGCCCGCTGATTCGTTGGTTTCTCCTCGTCATCTATGACATCACTTAGCGCAATTTCCAAACACTTCCCGTGGCGCCATCTTTTCCCCTGAAACTGATTTATTCATTACAATATACCATTTAGATTCCAAATTTTAGTGCGTATTTGTGAGTAATTGTGTTTTTTTTGCTCAAATGTCTGTTTTTTCGGAAGATAAACTTCCATCCTCATTTTGTAATGAGGTGGAAACAATTTCATCAGGCTTAATTGTTCTTCGCAGCAATGTTAACAATTTAGAAGAGTGCAATGAATGGGTAAAAGAATTTGGAGAACTATCAAACACTAGATGGAATTCTAGAAACTCCAAGCCCAGTGGACAAAAATTTGCTTGCTCGTAAGTATTCATTTAAAAATTATCTTAATTTAAATTGCCATGTAATTTTTATTGTGACAATATATGCGATTGTTCGTACGTGAGCCTATAATCCAACAAAGAATGCATCAATCTTGAATTATGGAACTCTTATTTTATTTGATTGGTAGATGACGGCTTTTTACTTATTACTGTACTGAATTTACAGTTATGATTTAAAGATAAAATATGCCAAAATTCTAATTTTAGAATTAGGAAAAATAATTACATAATTCTGAGGGATTTATGTGTCACCATCTGTTAATATAATAATGCACTTAAACCTTTTTAAAATATATATATATACATATATATATATATATATATATATATATATATATATATTACTTTAATTTTATGCATAAAAATTTCAAATAATTTTATCCTTAGAGGAAAACAATGCTTTGAATCCACATTATTTTATGAGTTCTTAGAATGTAATTAGAAATATATGTTAACAAAAAAAAAGTTAATTTGATTTTCTAATAATGATTACATTTATTTATTGATTGTTAAATGACTTCAAAAATAAACATGATAACTATCAAAATCTGAATTTTAAATTCTTAAAAATTGAAAATAGTTTCAATTAATGGATGTAGCTCAGAATTTTCTTTTTCAAATAATTTGTTTTATATTGCTATATAATTTCTTTAATCTGTGCACTGATTTCTAAGGTATTTATAATTTTGCTTACGTTAAATTTCTATTTCTCTTTTATTTTTAGGAAAAAATTTGTTTGCCACCATAGTGGATTTCAGAAAGTGCCGGCTGCAGCAAATAAAAGAAGTTTTTCAAAAAACTCTAACTGTCAGGCAACAATAAATATTAAAGTGAAATTGAACACGAAATCAACAAAGAGAACTGATTCTTTTGTACAAGTTAGTAAAATTTAAATTATTTTAATTTTTAAAAATTTTATTTAAAGGTTCAAAAGTCGAATAAAAAAAGATTCAATAGATACATATGTAAATAATCAATTTATTCAGTGATTTGATGAAAGATTTTTTTTAATGAAAAAAAGCGTATAAAATAAAAAAGGGTAATTTTTTTAATTTCAGTACTAAAAGTGTGAATTATAGCGATAGAAATTGAATTATTTATGAAAGACCATTTTTCATTTATAGTTATTTTTTCAATTTTTGAAATCTGTTATTAGTTTATAGAACTATAATAAACATTCTCTTATTTATTTATTATTGTATTCACTTTAGAGCAAAATATTTTGGATTTTTTTAAGCTATAAACAGTTTGTGAGACTTTAATTTAGATTTTAGTGGTTCTTGAAAGCTAAAAACAATATAAAGTAGTATGTTATTTTATTATTACATTACTTTATTGCTTATTTTAGTAAATTATTTTTTAAGAACAGCAAAATATATAACTGAGAAACACTTATATATTTTGATTTCAGAAGGGTCTACTAGCTGTCATCACAATTAATGATACACATAATCACAGTGTGGATACGGCTGAAGCTCTAAAATTTCTGCCTCCTGCTGGTTGCAAAGACAAATTCCTTGAATATTTCAATGATGGTATGAGCATAACTGAGGCGTCTAAATATCATGAGGGAATTCTACAGCAAGAAGAAAAATTCAGTGAAGAAGACATGGCTAATAGCCAAATCAATCCTCCTTACAGAGCTGTCCAATATTGGTATGACCAATGGCGCCTTCAAAATCTTGGTCCAAGAACTGGTCAAGGTCTAATTGAAGTAAGTTGTGAAAAAGGAAAGAAAAGAGATTTTTTTTTTTAAAATGAGGCAATTTTGTTTAAAGTCTAATACTCTGTTATGCATACTGAAATTTATGTTACTCTTTCTATAATCTTGTCACAAAAGTTGGCTTTATCTTTCAACAAAATAAAATAAAAAT
>OU015493.1:34771596-34774096 GCA_907164885.2 Dolomedes plantarius
TTGTTAAATAAATAACTGTGTGGCTACAAAGTGCTTATATTTTGTCAACCATTTTCAAATCAGAACAAGCATATATATATATATATATATATATATATATATATATATATATATATATATATATATATATATATATATATATATATATATTTGCAATATTTTATGGTAAATTATATATACATAAGGAAGGGATACGATACAAATAAGGTTTTTTACTCCACCATGGACCGATGGACCGTGGAGGTATTCCGATAAGGAAAGGTGGGTCGCCAGCTGAAAAAGATTGGGAACCGCTGAACCAGACCAATTCGAAAAAGATAATCTCGGAAGCAGTCATGTCGGGTCAGAAGTGTAAAACAAGTGGCAGCAGCGAAACACGGTTAATCGGGAGTTCCACAGGAGCTCCACAGCTCTACAGGATGGAATGATGTATCCGCATTACCTGGGCCAGGCCCCTAAATGCTGGATTTCCGAGAGAGCTTGCAATGACGAGATGAAACGAACGTGGTATTAGAAATTAATTAAAATATTGGAAAGATAAAAGATCACGTACTCCGGGATCCGAGAGTTCAACAGGCGCTGGACGGACAGTACAGATCTGCTGACCAATTTGGGTAACCCTGGGCCCCTCTCTCAAGTGTAGTATTTTAGAGGACAGAAAAATGCAACATCGAGCGGCTGGAGAAGGTGGGTCGACTTTGTGGGTTGTTTTGTGACAGTGTCAGTGTGTCACAAAGTAACCCCGTCACCTTTCGATACTTAGGTTATGTTCTCATATCTCTCGGAAATATCACTACGCAAAAGTTGTATTGCTTCACAATCTAACCAACATATTGACAATAAAAATTAATTACATGTGGTAGTTGGTTGTATAAGGTGTTAGACTTCAGCATACAAAGTATCCGAAGTTTGAGTCAATAGGATGACAACAGGTTTGAACAATAAACTGGCCAGCAAAGGGAGCATAGAAGCTTTGGACACTGGCCACTAGGTGTCTATGTATGTCGGACAAGCTGTTGGCGCTGTTCTTTGCCTTCCCGGTATCACGAGTGCGGCGCAAGATCCGAAATACGAAAAAATTACTCTGTGTCACAAAGTAACCCCATCTTACGGTATTAATTGTTCGATCATTTGATAAAAAATAGCAATTCAAGCACAAGTATAATTGATGCATATTACTTCAATGATTGTACAAAATGGATATGATTTTAAAAATGAATTACGGTTATCAATACGGCTTTAATTCCAGAGCGTAATAAAGTAACAAACATGTAATATTACAATATGAATATTACATGTTTGATCATTTGATAAAGAATAATAAATGAAGCACAAGTGTTATTGACGCTTGTTACTTGAATCCTTGAAAAAAAAATTAATATGATCTTGAAAATAAATTACGGTTATAGTTTACAAACGTTATAAAGTAGAAACTCATAAAAATTCAGATGTAAAAGGTATCAGGAACAATTCGTGTTTTTTACAGAAGAAACAATCCCGAAGAAAAATCTAATACTGTGTACAAAAAAATAATCAATGGCTGTAGTAAGGATAAAAATAAAGCCTCATTAATTAAGACCAATACTTGTGGATCAAACCGCAGAAAAGAAAGTTTTTCTATTGGAAAAAAGAACACTGGCCATATACAAACAATAGTTTAGTAAGCATTAAGAGAATTGTAGGCCTAGTTATAGAAAGTTACCCTTTGATGAGAGTGGCAAGGATAAAAACTTTTTTCCAAAGTTCTTATTAAGAGGAAGTTCGAAGGGGTTAGTTCAGATGTTTCGAGTTTCATATTACACTGTTCTGTTATAAATGAAAAGAGAAACAATTTAATGTCCCAAACATTTCTCATACGTGTGACAACATTCATATATGTATATGTAATCTGACAGTACCTGCATATGAATATTTATGCAATATAACATGAATATTCATTTAAACATTTGAGCAAGTTATTTGGTGAACGCAAAAATTGTTTAAAACTCTTGTTTACCACATGTGTGTTAATGTTTATCTCCGAGGCTCTTGCACATTTACAAATGTATTGTTTATAAAATATCTTTTCTTTTGTTTAAATTTGGCACCACTATTCATATCACAAACATTTGATAGAGGAAGAAAAATTTTGTTCAATTCTAAAGCATTCTACAAGATCAATTTCTAGTATAAATTTAAACGCACGAATCCCATTCATTTATTAAAAGAACTGTATACAAGATTTTTGATGCAGAATAAATATTTTTTAATTTCAAATGCTTGTGTTAGTGCTCTAAAAGGAAGTTCCGCAATGCAGTAGCTCAGGTGACGATTCTTAAAAAAAAATAAAATGTTTTTTAAAAGCATTTAAATGTTACTTGTTTTCAAAATATTTCAATATTTTCAAAGGTTTGTGCGTAATTCCTTGTACCAATACTATCAAAAATATTTCATTCTGAAACATTCGAAAATAATTAAAATACCACGAAAATTTTTATTTCATTCTCGTAAAATCTCGGCA